>JAQISU010000713.1:0-123497 GCA_029339505.1 Unio delphinus | reverse complement strand
TGCAGGACTTGTTGGGGACTTTTAAGGTGAGAGGTTGCTCAATTGCATGGTTGTGCTCTAATTATGTGTTTTATAGATTCATTATTTCAATAATAGTTTGTCCATTGGCGGTACAGTTGCAAATACCGATTAACTGATTTAATATTTTTTTTGCCAACGCAGAGCATCATGGTCGGCCAAGGTCTGGACTGATACAAAAACTCAACCACAATAAACAATTCAGGAATTAAGTATATTTCGTAAACGCAATGTATGTATATATATATATATATATATATATATATATATATATATATATATATATATATATATATATATATATATATATATATATATATATATAATTACTTTCCGTACATATATTCATAATATAATAAATGTTTTGATTCTTCTGGAATTTCAATAAGCAAAGGCTATTTTAAAAAATAGATCCCTGAATGCGAAAAATAAATTCTCCTGTTATGATATTTCTTTAGCTGTGAGGATTGGTTGCATAATCACCACAAAAGGTGTCAAATGTAACTTAACATACCGCCATTCATTTAAAAAGCTTTCAGGTGGTTGTATGTTCCGATCGGAATTGCAAGGTAAGTTGACACCTTTTAATGGCCAACTTCCATCTCTCATCCTGAAGTCGTCCGTACAATCATCACCTGTGAGAGCCCCACAAAGCCCTGTCGAGTTTGCGCTTTGGTCATGGACGGATGATGTGATGTCTATGTTAAAAAATTTCTGTCCAGGTAACAATGAAAATGTTATATATGTCCCATACAGTAAGAAAATCTGAAAAGGGAACATGATTCAATATATATATATATATATATATATATATATATATATATATATATATATAAGATAAAAAGTACTCGAATGAAATATAAACGAAGTAAGAGCATAACTACCATATACAGACATATTATCATCATAGTATATCTGAACTGCTGTCACACACAGCACTAGCACTGCTTAATGACTGAAATTAGAGAAGAAAAGATTTAAAAAAAAAAGACCATAAGAGGAACATGACGCCTTAATATTTAAAAATTATTCGTGTTGTTCTGTCAGAAAAAGACTATTTTAGCTGTCTTAAAGGTGACACGAATAAAGAAATTAAGCCTTTTGTTCCAATACAAAAACAGACATAAATGGGAAATATATTCAATGTCAATATAGTACTTCAATATGAAATGGACAATATAATTTCCATCAATTAGTACAAAATCGTTACTGTACTTCAAACCAGTTTCCCTCAATGATATAGCGCGTTATGAACTCCAGTGTTAAAGTTAAACGTTTGTACAAGTCAGTTGTGATGGGGGGGGGGGGAGAGTACAAAATTCTGTAAAAGACGAGATGTGTTAATTCGCTGAGGTCTTGTGAATAGGGTTAATTGTAGTTGGATGGGTTTGCATAATACCGTATAAGTATTTCCACTTTATCTAACATCTAATACAGACTCGACACATAATCCATCTTTATAGCCAACAAAGGGGAAGGTTTCACACAGGTCCACCACAAATACATCTAAACCAGCCTTCACAGCAACTCCACAATTACATTGGACATGCGCCCATCCGCACCATCTTATTTTCATCTGTACCTGGTAGGATAAAAAACTAATTTACTATTTAAGTGTCCTACTTCAAAACAGAAATAGGTGCAATGGAAATAATAATGACTATCCGATTAAGCAATTGACCATACTGGAAATATTCGGAACAATGAGGTTAAAACAAATACATATAAATGAAGAATTAATGTAAAATAATATTTATGACACGACTGAAGGTACAAAACTTTTACATTAACACTATGAAGGCAGTATTCTTATTTGCAAGCTCTCTGTTTACTCAAAATAATCATTCTAATTAAGCGCAGTACCCAGACAGATGGAAGTTAGCAGAATTCCATAAACCATTCATCAGAATTATTCACACTTTAATATTTAATCTTCATATATCCCATATAAAATTGTAAGATATGTTTTTCTACGTAAGCCACAATAGTCTCAAAATGTGCTTACCTCTGCTTTGTAAAATAAATGTCGATATAGAATATATTCGCCTTGCATGTGGTTTTCAAAATACCTAAAATCATAGATAAAAATATGCCTGCATAATATTTTTGAATAACAAATTGTTTTATATGGTAATGGTATATTTTCATAAAAGATATCTTCTGAGGTTCGTAAACAGTTTCTTCTGATTTTAAATTCGATTTTTTCCCCGCTGAACTGATATTAAGATGCAAACACATATCTCTATAATTGGACGCGGAATGTATAGTCATTCCCAGACATCTAATGTTATATAATCAGGGGTGAATATTTGTTCATATCGGAATTTCTTACAGCTAACCGAGATATGTATGTATGTGTGTGTGTGTGTGTGTGTGTGTGTGTGTGTGTGTGTGTGACCCTTTCTTTTAGGAAATAAGAAACTTGTAAACTTTTTCCTCTCATGTAAAAATTATATGTATTAAACTTAGTTTAAACTATGTAAGTATTTTTAAAAGCAAACTATTTCATCGATATTACCATATATATATTTTTCGACTAAGATTGGGGTGGCACACTATTATTATACTTCGCCCTTGGGGCAACACACATAGCCGTTGGGGTGTAACGCTATTTTACGTATCCCCGGTGAAGATTGATTTCAGTATTTCTTACGGACTTTTCAAAAGCACTTGATAGCTTGTACAATGTTACTACTACAACGTCATTATATTATCATGGCGCCATAATTAGTATAAAATCTATTCTCTTTTGTAACTCTTAATTATGTACATAAGTACATATATAACAAGCAATAATATAAAATTAATCTGGGACACAAACATTATACAAAAATAGTATTAAAGATTAGTGTCCACAATAACACCATAGTACGGATTCAGCAGGTTAGTGGGCACAAACATTCAAACTTCTCCCTTCAACTTTGATAACGCTACCCAAAGTAACAGTCTATGTCTGTTGAACAATTATATATTTTCACTAGCGAACCAATGTATAAAATCAATACGAATGCAGAATAAAATCAACAGTTGGCATGAGGTACGTTTAAAATATTACGTTTATATATAGAAAATAGAATGTACAGACTTATAATAGCTAACATAACATTTGAGATATAGCAAACTGCAGAATGAAATAGGCAGTTGATAAAAACAAGATAAAAAAGTTACAAAGTAAACATACTTGCTAATGTGGAAGGAAAAGTGAATCTGCAAGATGCTATTACAGTATGCATTAATTTAGAATACAAAAATACATGGATATAATTGTGAAAGTTGCATTTGCACAATGCCATTTGAAATTCACACCAATGAAGAATAGAAAAACAAAAGCATTCAAATATGGCGGTAATTCCTCATCATAAAAAAACAGAACAGATGCTTGTGGCTCCTAAGTTCAATGCCCATAAACCTTGAAATAGAATTCAAAACAGGGAAAGATGAACTTGTCAAATAAACAGTACAAATTGATTTTAACATCCCACAACAATCCGAATGTAATCATGAAACAAAAATCTTGAACACGCATTGACCACGTGTTGTTTTCTTTCTTCAGTTTTGACAATTTAGGAATATTTAAAAAAAATCCAGTACACGCACGCACGCACGCACGCACGCGCACTCTCTCTCTCTCTCTCTCTCTCTCTCTATATATATATATATATATATATAGTATTATTATCTAATAATATATATATATATGCATTTTTGCTTAAACAGTAACCGTTAGTGTCTATTCAGACTGAACATTCATCCTGAAATATTTATGTCCATACCTTCCATCAAATGTGCGCATGTGCGGATCATTAACTGAGGAGCATACTTTTCCTCTCCAAGTGTCGATTCGCGTCTCGACGATTTCAACCTGAAAATGGTATAATAGTGTATGCACGTCAGTAACATTCACTTGCTCACTTTACTCTGGTTCAGATTACACCACAGGTAGATCCGATCCATATCTTTTGATCATATATAATCCTAATGCTATTGGTGGATTATAATTAACACCTAATGTAGTTTTCATCTTTGAAACTGTCGTAATATTTCGCGATAGATATTTCAAATACTAATTTGTATGTTACGTCACTACACAAAAATGAACATAAATTTATAGTTATATGCAACTGAAGACAAACATAGTTAAGAAATATAAATACACGTTGAGTTTTTTTTAATTTCAGTATCTTCTTATTATCTTCGTATCAATTGGCATGACATCCTCTACTCCCATTTCATTTATAGATTGGTTTTATTTGTTGTCTTTATACCGATCCTTAGTGTTGCCGTATTAACACGTACTTGTGATAACTATTCAAATGAATCTAAAATATTGTTCTAAAGTCTCAAGATACATTGATTGAGACAAAATCGAAAGGTAATGATTGATCTCTAAGAAAAAGATAATAACGATAGCGAATGCTACCTTGACCAATATTTAGATAACATTTATATTTAAATTCTGTGGTAATTGCAAGGATATATAAGTAATCAATATTTACCTAACAATTAATTTAATTATCATCAGTGCATGGTAATAAAAGTAACATAATAATAATAATAATAATGATAATAATGATAATAATGGCGACGATGATACGATTGCCGTGCTACAACTTCAAGAGTAATTATTATTATTATTATTATCATTATTATTATTATTATTATTATTATTATTATTATTATTATTATTATGTATGTCTTATGTTTGTCTTAAGCAATATAATACCGTAACGAAAAATGAATATTCATCTTAAATGCATAAAAATGTACATTATTTATTTTGCTTAGATTGTTTTTCACAACATGCTACACTCGATGAATTAATTTCTTATATAAATAACATGGAGACCATTGGAAGCATCACGTGACATTTTGCCTATAAAGATATGTTGTCATGTAGACTTTGTTTTATTTATAAACTAAAACAATGCATAAGAATATACAACTTGATTAATTAAAAAATTATTATCTAATATTTAATTTATATTAAATATATTTCATCTTGATGTAAACTAATTTTTCAAACTTGGCCAAGTAATGTGTTATATAGGAAATCCTATTTGAACTACGTCACGAGCTTATCATTACTTGTTTCTTAGACGAACTTTTCCGGCTGGGGTATCTGTCGGATTTAGTGGTAGGAAGAGAATTGGTTTCTGTCATAACAAAACTGAGAATGAAGAATGCACATTTGAATTGTACGAAAATCTTTTGATGCCTCTCAGCCTTTGGTTAAAGAATGAATTAATTAATGACGTCATTATATCAAACTGTGCAGATTAACTTGTATATGTTAACAAGGCCCTTTTATATAAAAAAAATCATATTTGCTATGCTAAACCAAGCTAACTAACTTTAATATGAATGTGGATGTATCGCAAGCTATCAGCGACATCCTCAGCAATGATATATTACGTGTGAAATATCGATAAAGGATGCAAAAAGGAATGAAATGAGACAAAAGGACTTCAAAAACAGAAAGAACAGCTACATTCCACAATGGAGCTCTCACAGAAGTAAATACTGATGTCGGTCTATTAGATCTGGTTGACAATAAACCAGGTAAACATCATCCATTTATGTTGTATTGACCGGAGTGAACAGCATGATGAATGAAACGCCATGAATGACATTATAACAACAGTGAAATAAACATTTAAAGTTGAAACAGTTTTAAGCGACCTGATGAAACTCATACCGACAATACAAATGGACATATACAGTGTGTAGCTAAAATTGTATAACTATATAAAACTCAGACACAATGTTTCCAAGGAAAACAAGGTCAACAAATGCATTTTTTGGCACCATGATGTTCTAATTGGTATTAGTAGACAAACCCTTTGTTAGTCTGACTATATGTCCCTGTAATACCTACTGACGTCAGAAAGATTCAGCCTTCGATTTTTGAAGGTTTGTGTACGTATAGGTAATTTAAAACAGTGTCAGACAATACGGAATCAAAATTTGTAACCATACATAATCAGACATACAGCATAAAGAAACACACGCTTTTATAGGATGAATCAAAGTAAATTGCAAAACATAGAGAGCAAGTTACTGGTGCTCTATTCAAAGACGAGACATGGACCTTACGCAGTATGACGACATATTGGTATATATTTGAAGATTGCTCGACCTCCGTACAAAGCAAACCACGAAACATTCTTGCTATTGTTTGGCGAGCTACCAAAATATGTTTCATTCTAGTCGAATCTACCTGAGAGACCAGGTTAGAGAAAACTTATCGAAAAAACAAAAACAAAACAAATAGAAAGAAAAATAGAAAAACCAAAGAAACAATAGTTATTTCTGTTTTTATGCTTAAATCAACCAACCTATTGACATATACTCCCTCTACTAATCGAAGTAACTTTATAATATCTTGTTTCCTTCTCGAGATTTCAGCTGCTAGCAATACAAAAAAGAATCACGACATTTTAGCCTCCAAACAACTGTGCTCCAGATTGCACCTCTGTCTAAACTGAATTAAGAATATCAAATACTGAGCGTAATCACAGATCTACAACTAGCAATATTCTCGCGAGTTTGAGGTTGAGAACTAAACCACTCTTATTATATTATCACACCTTTTGGAATTGTATCATTGTACCTAGAGATAATGTGACAGTGTATCAGTATTCACCGGGGAGAATAATGCAGGCGTGTTCAAAGGCAATATATTTTAAATATGATTGATGATTTACAGGGCATGTGCATGTTTTAAAATGAATTGTATTTCTTACTACCAAAACTATTTATTAATTCTCTTTGTTTAAAACAGGTATAACAAATTATCTTTAGGTCTCAAAGTTGTATGAGGTATTTCAAACTTCAGAATCCTAATGTCTCCATAACCAATTTAACTGTCCGACCATTCTTATCTTAAGCCAGTCGTAACTTGTAAAAAGTGTCTATAATTCATCATAATAAGAATATATTTACAGTGACCTTGACATTGATTTGGTCGTTTTGTGATATTTGGTTTTGGTTCAGCTGTTTGACAATGCTTTCGGTATTAATTACAATCTGAATGAAATCAAAAAGTGAAAAAAAAGTTGAACAATTTTAACGGAATGAAGCGCACAATGTATAAAATAGAAAATATCAGATAAAGATATTCAAGTAGACTTACGGATTACGGGAAAAAGTAAACAGGCGAACAGGTTCCCATACTATGTTACTGAAAAAAATGACAGGCAAGACAATATCTGCAATGGATACAACCTACTTCAAATCAGTTGAAATAATGTAATGATAGTGTATCCTTATATTAAGGGTTTAATATCCATGCCTTTTAGGAAGTGATCTCTAGCCATGCCAGTCAATCCATTCATTCATCAATGATATTCGGCATGTCCCTGTTTCCATGTATTCCGTGTTACATAAAATACTGTTTTGTCAGTAAATTGTGACCCCATGTTTACCTGAAAATTAGGCAGAGAATAGTCATCCCAAATCCGAGGACTAGTCCAAAATCTAGCAGTCTTAAGGTGCACAAGAAATATTCCATGCAAGGAATATTCAGCAGAGTCTGCAGCTTTGATAACAATATTATGGGGATCATTCCATTTACCACTGATGATACTAGTCCCACAGTTGTTTCCAAAGGAAGGTCCTTTACATTTGTATTCATCTGGAACATTAGCTCTAACTGGTAAAGAGCAACCGGTTTTCCCTACACATCCGATTGGTATTGTTGAAGTCAAAGTGACGAGGCCTTGTTCCTTATCATCTCCTCTGACAACCCTTGATTTAATGATGTTAACCTTGAAGAATAAGTCAGATAGAATCAAATAAA
This sequence comes from Unio delphinus, assembly GCA_029339505.1. NCBI lineage: Eukaryota > Metazoa > Mollusca > Bivalvia > Unionida > Unionidae > Unio > Unio delphinus. The sequence goes on along the minus strand of JAQISU010000713.1, from coordinate 115,681 downwards.
TTCAATTTATTTAGAAAACGTAGAAATCGTATTGATCAAGATGAGGATACAAATTTATACGTATGGTTTACGCAATTAGAACGCCACATTTTCTTTAATAGGCGCGAGTTGTACAATCTTGGTACACTTGCACACTTATTTAGAAATAGTGATATTTTCACATAATTGTATTTGGATGGAGATTTACAGAGGCTTTTTTAAAACAAATGAATTGTACCAAGTGATGCGATAAATTTTACAGTGTCACTACAGTTTTGCTAAACATAAGAGAAGAAACATTTTCTACAATAGGGTGTGTATAATATATGTTGTTTACTTTTACTCTTCTACTCTGCTAATTGTTTGTGCAACCTCTCGCCCCCCCCCCCAAATCCACATACAAAAAACCCAGAATAAACTTAATTTTCTTTTATATAGATAAGATCTTTTTTCTTCTGTAGCACATGTCACTCTACCAACGTCTTGTAAGATTTTAACATAATATAGCAATGATGTGGAAACATAAGAACCGAAAATTTCATGTTTATTTAGTATTTTATACACTTTGCTATATATAAGGCAAAGAGAGTGAATCTTCTGCATTCAGCTAAGGCCAACCAATTATATGTAGTATTTGCAATAATGGCATATATTTTACAGAATTGAAATATTCTATATATTTCGGGTTTTCATATAACATAATCATCAGTTCAAATGATTAAGCGTATCTCAAAAATGACACTGTCTAAACCTTTAATACAATTAAATAATAAAATTTAAATATAAGTGTCTCATATATTTTGGCTCATGCACCTAAGTTTTGTCTAGGCATCTACCATTTCAAATCTGTTTATATCAAGGTGCCACTTGCATTCATTCTTTTTTAAATGCAGTTTTTCCATTCGGTTCAGATAGCACCCATTCCTAAATACGATTAGTTTTGTATTGTTGAAGTTTGCTTCCATACCAGTTTGTCTTTACAAACGGTTCATTTAATATCTATTCTTGTGCAGTAATCTGAGCGAATTAGGACGGTTTGCCATGTCATCTGCACAAAATGTCTGACGTGGTAAATACGCATTTACAACATTTATTTCTTAACTCTGAGATAAAATCATTTATAAATATACTAAGTAAAACTCTGTTTAGCATTTAACTTTGTCTCGTCCTACGCGTGCAGCTAAAATAATCTGCCAAACATGGTGATGTGTAAACAGAGCTCCTCAAAGATGCACAAATTTTGTTTTCTAAAACATTTATCATTTTACCGTGAGACACTTACAGCGACAGTTTTCAATGATTAGCTTTGCTAAACACCTTCTTTAAATCGGTAAAGAAGCAATACTATCTTCCTTACATTTTTATATGTATTTATACACAGTTAATTGTAACTTAAAAATGTTATCAAAATGTTATATTTCGTTGCAAAGTCAGCTAATTCTTCGTCCATGAGATTATTTTTCTGCCTAATACTAATTTTACCCGGATTCAAAAACCTGTGAAACCAATGGATAGAGCATTGCTTAGAGATATACCTCGGTATTTATATGGGCGATATCTACTCCCGATATTATGTATTGAACAAATAATACTTGTACACAGTAACCTGGGCAAATATATCTGGCCGTGAGCTTTGCTTGCAGATACGCTGGTAACCAATTAGGGTAACCTTATGACTGATGTAACTTCAATAATACACGAATGTGCTATTTACCAAAATAAACTTATTTTATCGTCCATATGAAATATGATAAAGATGTAAGAAGTACTTAATAAGTAGTATGCATCGATACTAATATAACTACTATTATTACGTTATGACACCGATTGATGGTTAGAGCGTCCGCCTTGGATGCTGATGGTCGTGCGTTCGAACACAGATTGTCATACCAAAGACTTTACACATATGGTACAAACAGCTATCTCGCTAGTCGCCCTGTATTAAGAGGTTAGTGTTAGGACTGGATGGCCTGGTGTCAGGATAATTTGACTGGGTGGGACATCATGCTACATATATGGGTCTTGATGCCACAGTGTCGCACTGCAGACATTGTAACAATATGACTGAAAAACTGATAAAGCTACGTTAAAATGAATTTCAACCAGAATCGGAATTAGGACATCTGTCGTTCTTAACTCAGTGGGGGCATACAATGTTCTCTGCCCTGGTCATCTTACAACAAGAATGAATATGACCCCAACCCAGCGCAAACAATCAAACCAGCAAGAACAACGAAAATAATATTAGAATAAAATAAAATAAAAACGATAAACGAAAAATAACATATAGATCACAAGGCGTGAGTAATGAACGTGTCATGCATTAGGAAGTCCTATTAACATAGTGGCTTGTGTGAAGTGTGGGCACAACTTGCATAACAAATGTTATGTTGCTGACAGAGAGGTATAATACGATATACGTTGGTAATGCGCATCTTATCTCCTAAGCTATAAAAGGAGAAATAACTTATATAGACAGGTACCATACGCATACTTGAAGTTATTTACCTGGATTCCATTATGAAACCGCATAGTTATGCTCAGAAGCAGACATGATTTATATACTAAGGAAGCAACTAGTTTTATAATGGAGCTCTTACTCTCGCTGTGTGTGCAGAGTTCCTGCTTAAGATATTATATCATAATTTTATATCCGTTATACTCTGTTAAGTGGATAGGAGCTGGAATGAGAGAATACGTAGTTTCCGATTTACAGTTATGAAAGCGCATTTAATCATACGTTTATATGTATGTTTTAATAATTGGTTTTAGATCTAACAGTTTTCTACACCTATCATGTTTTCCATATTTTGCATCTGTCTGAAAATGATGCACAATAATGCAAGGTCGTGCTGAAATTTGCAGATTGATATACAAATGTGGATGAGTTTTAGGGAATATATATATTCTTAGGTTGATTAGTATGTTGAGGCAACAACATTGTTTTAAGCAAGCCGCCTGTTTCTGTTATGCTTTAGCCGAAAAAAATAAATAACGGGAGTTTTCATGGCCCATTACGTAGCAGTTCTTACTGCGTAATATTGTTATTTTTCTTTAAAGCTTAATGCCGTGTTTGAGTGCAAGAGAAGGCCAATACGACTGGTCGAGGAAAATGCCGGAAAGCTGGTATGAACCAAGGACTTATAGGACGCTGCTGTTTTTGAATTTATCCTATCATATGCTAGTTTAATTTTAAATTGGCACCATTAATGTCCACGATTTAATGTTTACCCGTGAAATGATCTACTTCAGTGTTGTTTAGTTCTTTTTTTAAAATAATTTTTGTTATTAAATATGTCATATTATATCTATCTATACCCTCATAAGTTAATGGAGTTTAAAACTTGTTGCAGATTGGATAAGCGTATTTTACATCCCTTCTGTTATTGGTGTGACTAAAAGCACAATGACCATATACATAGTTGGGGTATTAACTGAATATCTTTTGGTTTTGCAATTCCTGCAAAAATGTGTTTTTTACCACAATGCTCAAAAACATAACAATGATCATGACCTTTACTTCGGCATAAAAATAAAATTCATGGAGTATTTTTCGATGTCTATATTGTAAGTCTTCATCAATTTTTATACTAAATATGCATTATAATTCTAATCTGCTAAATGCGTCTGGTACATTCTATTTTTATGAGAAATGGTTACACTTGGTAGACGTTGGATTTGACCTGAAAAGTTAAATTTGGCTTCTTTTGCAAATGAATTTAGCTTTTATTAACTGTTGTTCCTGTTAAATCTCGCTTTCTTTACACATTTCTTTCATGCATGATTCCCAATATAGTTTCTTCATTAACTCTATTAGGTTCTTGAGTCTCCATTAGAGTAATTTCAAATACGTACAGACGTGAAATGAAATGCTTGCAATATTAACCAGAAGGAAAGTGTATTTAAGTTTCTGCATGCGTAAATAAGAAAATTGAGTCACTTTGACCTTATTTCACCTGGTGTATTTGAAAATGTTATATGGATCATCCTAAGTTCCATGATCACAGCATATTTACAATCGGATATTAATCAGTAAGACCTTCAAAAACAAAATTTGAAAAAACCCACAAAAGCAACAAAGCAAAATAAACAAAACAAAAACACCCCCCCCCAAAAAAAAAAAAACAAAAAAAAAAAACAAAAAAAAAACAGAAACAAACTTACATTGTGGTTAGTTTGGAACAACATTTCATTATGGTAACAGAAGTAGGTCACCATCATCTATATTACGCTCAGGAGGATTACGAGGATATAAGCAATGGCCTAACTTTCTTAATTCCCCAAGTTCCTTCAAAATACAGTGCCTACAACTATTAGCAATAACGGTACAACAACATCAATACATGGGTAAAGATTGCAAATGATACGTCAAACGTCATTGGCAAGGCACAATATCTGTATTTCATACAATCTCATAGATGGTCGGTTGGCACATGATGAAGGCGTAATGGTGACAATCCTCGTTGTAGATCCGAGACTTCTGCCATGTTTAAATATCATCTAGATCCTTGTTGTATACTTTCGGATTTCCGAACCTAGCTACCTATGTAATTACTTGCCTTTTCAACTAATTGAAATTATGGTGGGTTTTACGCGCTATTCAGAGATTAGATGTATTTTACAAAGTTCCATTAAGTACAGACAACCATTAATTAACAAATGAATCGTCTATCTATCTAATGATTGAAAGTATATGATCCTTATCCTACTAATAAAGCGAATGTTATAGTTTAGTGTCGGATGTGTACACTCACTCGAATTCCAGCAAAAAATGATTCTGAGCTGTCCGACCGAATACCGGGAACACCCTTTGGTCCGGAAAGTGCTAGAACAGCACAGCTAATCTGTAAAATGGAAGAATTGGTCAAGGTATCTAGTAAACCCTAAGGTACGAGCAAAGATGCCAGCACATGGTCAGCATTCAATACTGAGATATATTGTTTTCAGCGGAGAGAGGAGCACGTAAGTATAACAATTCAGAATTAATAAAATATTAATTTATAAAAAAATAATTATCACTGGATGAATGCATCAACATAAAAGAAATAACTATGTTTATTAACAACAGCAGCAGAATAAAACAGAAGAAGCATCCAAGAACTTTTCCGTGGTTCCAGCTTTCGCGCAGAAATATCGTTCACGCTTTTTCTAGTGTGAATATTGGAACGATAACTGTTGTTCTGCGCAATGAACATATGACCCTCTCAATCTCTATGTATGCATCCAACTCGATTTGTTCCAGGTTTTCTAGCAGATATCACTAACACTGGGTTTCTATTTTTTTATTTAAGCACTATTCTTATTTTCTCATGGTTAAAATTAGATACTGTCACCCTATTTGCACGAACGTATGTGTTCACGCACACAGACCCCAAAATCTATAGCTAGAACATGTACACGCACACAGACCACAAAATCTATAGCTAGAACATGTACACGCACACAGACCACAAATCTATAGCTAGAACAGGTACACGCACACAGACCACAAAATCTATAGCTAGAACATGTACAAAAAGACCTATTGAACAAGTTCAGGAGATGGTAGGCGACTCCGGGGAACGAGGTCTAATATAAATATTACCATTCTGCAGGATGTTGAATAAACGTATTCTCTCACTGAAAATGCTCAAGGCATGTTTAAGAAAGGAATAATTTTATAGAAAATCATAATATACTCAAAATAAAGAAGAACAATTTACTTCTTGTCCATGTCAGTTATAAAATAGAGTGCATTAAATCTCTAAGCATTTGGCATAGCTTACCTCTACACCAAGCGTCTGCTTCATTTTATTAATAAAAATGTCCTCTGTAAGTTGTAGGTCAAATAATTTATCTGTTGGTTGTTCCAACATGATATATTCTGTTTCTATATTATTTTTGACCGTATACCAAAACACTTGATAATAGAGATCCGCCTCGGATTCATTTTTTGAGGGTTCAAAGTTGCACACAAAATGCACGTGAGTGAAGGTGGTCGTCGCACCTAGTTTTTCAACTTCTATTGCGTAGACTGCAGGTTTTAAGGGTACGAAATTCGGTGCCTCGCCTTGAAAGAATAAAAAAAGACGATTAGTTATTCTTTGAAACGACAAGTAGCTGATTTGTTGTTCAACGTTTCGATATATTTATTTCCTTATTGAAACACATGTATTATGTATTCACGTTTTTATATTACTCTATTAGAGAAAATATGTGGTATAGATTCAAATATTTAGATTCCCGAAAAAGCAAAATGACACAATGCCCTAACATAGGGTATTATTTTAGCTATTATCCCAGAACTCCATACTCCTCACAGGGAGGAAATTATAAGGCTTTTTATAACTAATATTTCAGTTAACATATTGAAGTATACCTGAAGCTCTAATATATCTTAATGTTTGTTACGCAATTAGATGTTTGTGCGAAGTTGTTTTTTGTTAAGTACGTATCTTGGTCCTTTTAATGAGAAGAATCATCCAGACTCTTGAATATGCACGTGCGCTATTTTCTTGTTGTGTCTTTTGGTATATAATAAAGTCTCGTTGCTGTTTGGTTAAGTGTCCTGGTTCATAATTTAAACGAGGTTTCTTTGGTCATTATGTTGTCAAATGAAAAGGTCATACAATTATACAGGGCAAATATTTCTGTCAAATGCATGAGTTAAAAACCTTATTAAATCAATCGGGCAAACATTCCTTTCCCCAAAATGTTACAGTATGTAAATGTACGCGAACATTTTTTATCAATGAAAAATCTAACGAGCAATAAAAAAAAGAACATTAATTCAGCCTATTTTTTTTTCTTCTGCAAGTATACAAATCAGCTCCTTTTCGATGCGACATCATTATTTGTCTTAAGTCATATTGGGATGAAATAAATGCGTCGTTGTTTCATAAGTGTAAACAAAATGCAGACGTCATACATATTTAGTTTCATGGTATAGATCAAGGATTTTATACCTTACACACCAGCAGCTTGTTCTTCGCGTAAGAATTAGTTTTAGATGTTTTTGTTTATTAAGACAGTCTTGTTTCAGAGGTTCTGTGCATGGCCATGCCACCACGAAGTGTTAGCTTGATAGATTTCCGAAGGTCCAAATTTGCTAAAAAAAATATTTGCCTTCGAACCTTATGCACCTTCAACCTCGCTTTGTTCCCCTCCCCTGCAGATAAGTGTGCATTACGATACCATTACAACCCGGCAAGCACTATTGTCACTATGGCTTAGTACAAATACAAATATCGTGGTATAGTGCAGTATTTTTGTTAAAAAATATCTTCTAAACATACCACAGTATACCGCTACTATATTAGGGACCAACAACGTAAGGTTATGGTGTAGAAGGTAGACACGTTTTGTTTTTATAACAATATATATATATATATAGTGTGTGTCCTAATACTTTTTTCGGTACTTTAAACTTGAATATGGATTCTGCCGATGCATGTTCACCATTGTCATATTGTCCCCGTTATACTAAATGTATTATGTGACTGCCTCGTGTAAGAGAGGTCATTCAAGTAGCTGTTACTCTAACTAGATATCCTACTGCAATTATCAGAATAATTTGCTTTACCTTCAATCAGAATGTGCACTTGTTGTGTATTGTGCCATTTAGTGAGCAACATTATTTTAGTTTCTCAAAATTCAGTATCTACTACTACTGAAAATTAATTTGTTTTTCTTATATCAGGTAAAAAAATTATATACGTACCATCTTGGCCTATGCCTGAAATAGAAAGCATTATTGTGAAATTAAACTTTAATGATGGGTTCTTTCCTATCTTATCAACAACCTAATCCATAATATCCCTTAGTCTTGCCCACCGTTGGGGCACCACTGATGACCTGACAACCAGCTTCCTCCATTCCAATCTGTTCTCTGATACTCTCACTGTGTCACTCAGCTTCTGTCCTGTCCACTCTGAGATCTTATCCTCCCATCTTTTCCTCTGTCTTCCTCTCCTTCGCCCTCCCTGCACAGTACCTTGCATGATTGTCATATATATATATATATATATATATATATATATATATATATATATATATATATATTATAGTTTCAAATGTTTTCTTTTTTTAGCAGCGATTTAAAAAAATGCTCTGAGCTAAATTTACCGTTATAAATATATATATATATATATAAGAGATAAATGTATTTAGTGAAATATTTCAGTTTTGAACAATAAGCATTCTGCTTTTAAATATTGAAATAAATGGAAATTATCCGTGCAAATCGCAGAATCGACAATCAAAATGCTTGAAATTATACACATAGAGTCTGTTTAATAATATTCACAAAGTTGGCATAGTTTAATTTACAATCTCCAATATCCTAGTTTTGGAAATAGGACAGCCTTACGCTCAATCTCAAGAACCGAAAAAACTACAAACGATGCATTCAAATCCTAAAATATTTAAATATTAACTAAATTTCATTTGAAATAATATTTCGAACCGGACACTCAAATATTCAATTACTCTAAAAAGCGCATTAATTGTTTTAAAATCGTACATTCCGTCTTTCTCTTCAGTATTAAGATATCATGTATGCTAATATTTCTCCAACTCCAATATTCATTCGTGTCATTCAAAAATATGTGTCACTACATAGATGTGGATATAACGAAATCGGATAATCGATTAATCAACATTCCAAACATTTACATTTTTAATATTTGAATTACCGAACTAATTTTGGTTTTAATCTTTTGACAGTCAAACATTTCAATTCGAAATATTTAGATATTGGAGAATGACCATTTATGTGTACTTTTTACACAGTGTTTGAGATTAAGAATTTGAATTTTAATCATGCAAATAATAGATATACAAGTTTCAGTTTTACTGTATAGTAATCTTGGGAATACGATCAGACGGCCAGGTCATTCGTTTTTAGTGTAAACATATAGGTATTAGCAGCAACGTAAATAGCCATGTACAGACTACATATTTGTTTCTTCTTCGGCATGAAAACGTTGTAAACCGTGCAATTTTGATAGAAAGGAAGATAGCGATTTTTCCTTCGAAAACGTTTGTCTTTTACTATTAACGTGAGAAATATAATATCTATTGAATCCAACCCTCCCAAAGACAAAAACTGGTTATTTCGGTTAATATTATAATGACCAAGGGCAATAACTGTTGTCGATTACCTCTGCCAAATTGGTTATAGGTGGAGCTAGTTTAAGCTTTCACTTTCAAACTGACAAGACATATTTTACTCCGCCTCCCGAAATTAAGTGGATATTTGTGCTATTTTCATTTAATTTACTGAGAATTTCTTTTAAACTTATTTTCGGATGTATTAAGAATTATTAAACATTGCTATACATTAGCTGTTATGTGACTGTTCTGTAACACTGGTATAACGCTAATATAAAACTTGGAATGAGTACTTAATTACTACGTACCAAAACAGTAAGCTTCGTTGCTGGTCATCGTGTTAATCAGATAATATACTGAGTAATCTGTGCAGTTCTTGACTTGTATAGGGTATGAAGTGGAACAAAATGATTCCGCGCCAACTGCACATGCAACTCTGTCAACAACACCTTCAGCAACAGTAGGATGGGTACCTAAGAAAAAAATCAAAGAAACATGGCACATTATATTAAAATGACATATAATGTAACATAAATAACATTTTAAAAGACATCTCCAAGATAATTTTACTTAGAGTATGTTACTTTCACCGTCAAACAAAGGAGGGTTTAAGTACGAGTCATGTTTCCTAAACTTTCATAAGAGGTTCTTATGTAGCAAAAAAGTAACACCTTTTTTGTTTACTGCGTTTGCACTAGATATATGTTGCATTGTCATAGAATAGAGTGATATTTATATATTGCCTTAGCTATTAGTTACAATTATATTACATTTTCGTACACCAATATCAATGCTGAAAAATAAAACATTCCCCCCACACCCACTATGTGTACTTGTGTGTAAGTTGTCTGTTTAAAGATTGATTTTTACAAAAGAATTATAATGCCAAACGCAAAAGACTGTTTACCATTCATCCATATTGGAAATTGTGTTCCACAGATATCTAAGGAGGTTGGCTTGTCAGTCGGCATAATCTCATTGCCCGCCCTATACCAGCCCGGGATTAAGTTAAAGTCGTGGACGATGACCCGATCCACACGATAGTTGTAGTAACGTAACTCAGCATTAGGAAGTAGTTCGTACTGATCGCATACATCCTGTGTTTCACCTTTGAAAAAATATGAAAATGAGTTGCATAATTGGGTAACGCTTATCGATGATATAGGACACAACGAGTAATTATTGCTAACAAATGAACTGATGTGATCCATTATATCAAGATAATACGAACGCGCTTAAAAGAATAAATCAGCAAAACTCAAAGCACCCCCCCCAAAAAAAAATTAATTATAATAAAATAGTGGATTTTTGCCTGATTCTTTTGATGGTGTAAATGGACCCATGAATGAGGGTGTAATTTCTTTAATCTATCAACGGCATAGGCATCGCTTACATGATCAAGTGCACTTGAAGGGACTGTTATTTGCCATATGATTATATTCTGTTTCACACGATCACGTATGTATGTATGTATGTATGTATGTATGTATGTATGTATGTATGTATGTATGTATGTATGTATGTATGTATGTATGTACGTACGTGTGTGTGTATGAATAAATGCGATTCTAGAAAATAATAAAATAATTCCGCATAAATACCAAAATAATTGAAAAAGGTAACTAAATCTAAAATTATAGCTGATACCTATTTTTTCGGTTTAGAATATATGAGTTATCTGTCTCTAAGCTACCATCCCAAGCAATATGGCTGTCTTATGCTTTGGTGCCTCGTTGCTGGAAGACTTGGAAAATTGTTGGAAACAATGGGAATGTGTTCATAGATGAAATGGTGTATATTAGCATGCCTGGTAGAAATGGCTAATGTAATCGCAGTACGTAAAGTCTGCAAACATGCTAAATACAAATGTTTGAAACATATCTCTGCCCAAAGAAAAGTATACAAATTCTCTCGGATTTAGATGACTGTTATTTCTACAGACTGACAAATGCACAGATATGCGGATATATTGACACACTTAATTAATTTACCACTAAGTGTGTTATTTATATTTTCTTTTACAATATTGTTAATACTGAAATGTACGCACCATATCATTAGACTCTCTCTCTCTCTCTCTCTCTCTCTCTCTCTCTCTCTCTCTCTCTCTCTTTCTCTCTCTCTCTTACCCCCCCCCATACAAACTGAAAGCGTCTTTGTTGCTTAGGTATAACCATACATGTTTACATACTATTTATAAAATGATTAAACTCTGTGCATTGCATACTTTGCTTGATTTTGCATAGATGGTGAGAACATTGATTTTCTAAATTGTAAATCCAAGCAAACTGGCTTGGCCCTGAAATAATTTGGTGCAATAATAAAAGTGTAAACAAAGTAATTGTTTTTAAGTTTAAATTCTCTTAATGTTCGATCGCTACACGTTATTAACATTTAGAGATCGATTCTTAGCATGTACAGATACTAATATTATTGCTTATCATGGATACTCAGGTGGTAAGGATAAATGTTACAGTGTACAAAACAAATGTGTGCAGAACCGAAAGCCGTACAAGCCTTTATAATGTCAAAGTTTCACAAGTCTACATTTAAAAGTTAGTCACAATAACATTTTTTTGATAAACGAAGCTATATAACAAGCAAATCAGTCAAAAATATAAAAGAGCGAATAATGGGTCACTAAGCCTTTAACAGTATCAATACGGAAGAGAAATGTTAAAATAAAAATATTCAATTATCTCTTGATACACTGTATGGGTAGAATGGAGACTTGACAAATAATGATAAATTATGCTGCAGTTGCCTAATTTCTTTATGTTTCATCATTGATTATGTGTGCACCAGATGAGAAGAGAAGAGAAAAGAAGGAAAGAGAAGAGAAGAAAAGAAAAGAGATGATATGATAAGAAGGAAGAAAAGAAGAAAAGAGAAGAGAAGAAAAGAGAATAGAAAAGAGAAAAGAAGAAAAGAGAAGAGAAGAAAAGAGAAGAGAAGAGAAAAGAAAAAAAGAGATTTGAAGAGATTTGAAGAGATTTTAAGAGAAGAGAAGAGAAGAGAAAAGAAGAGAAGAGAAGAGAAGAGAAGAGAAGAGAAGAGAAGAGAAGAGAAGGGAAGAGAAGGGAAGGGAAGGGAAGAGAAGAGAAGAGAAGAGAAGAGAAGAGAAGAGAAGAGAAGAGAAGAGAAGAGAAGAGAAGAGTACCTTGTCGCGAAAGTATGAAGACAACTAAGAAGATTGGAAGCATCCTGAGTTCATGTGAGTAATGTCATGAAGGTGAGACAGCAATGCATTTTTGTCGTTACATGCGCATGTCCAGGGTATTTACTCCAAATTTTGAGGAGATTACGTGACAATTTGATTGGTTCATTTATCAACCGTCCAGCCCTAAAATCTCAAAGTTATTTATCGATGATTCTATAACCATTGATTTGTGGTTTTAATTTTATAACGTCTTTCAAGTAGAGGCTATTAAATAATAGGTACTCAAAACGCACGGAGTGCAATTTATTTAAAGATTTCAAGTCTAGGAGCGCTGAATTAGTGACAGCTGTCAGTTATATATCAAAGTCCAGTGATTTCACAATCGCTACCTGTGCAAATATTGACTCTAAACAAGTTCTTACAAACTGAAAATGGAAATAAGCAGAATCAATATCTATGACTATACTTTTTCGTATCTATGGTAACATTAAATGCACGGAAATATTTGAAACAATAGCTAGGGATAGCTGCAAAGTCAGCGAAAGTAAAATGTTGGAACATGATAAAAATATGAATTTGGTCCGATATTGATGTATAGCCACCGTAGAAATGACAATATAGGACAGAAGTTATATAACCGTAACAATTAGTGTTTCTGAATAATGTTCTTACAACGTTTCTGACCAAGCAGGATATCGCATAATATAAACGTTTGGATGTTAGTTGCCCCTAATTTACTTATGTTAGTGACAAACATTTCTTTTAATTTGGGTCAAAAGGTGATTTGCGCTAACTATAATATGCGCACAAGAGCATACACATCTACAGAAAAGCAAAATGTAACCTAATATATACGACATCTCAACTAAACAGACTGCCTCATAATTGTCAGTGATTTTTAAAACAAGTTAGACCACATAAAGGTGAATCATTTATTCAGAAACAGGACTAACAGGACTAACTTTATTCATCAGACTGAGGTTTTTTGATCCAATAAATATATTCATTTTCTAATTTTATTGTTTGTTTATCTTCTTTTTCAATTTGTCTAAACTCGGATGGGATATATTATTTACCACAGGGATATCATGTTTAGCGAAATAAAGTTGCATTATAACTCGAAACTGTGTCATCTAATGAAGTGAATATTTATTATGATTATAACTGCCGATGAACTTGCACCAAATGAGCTTTTTACATTTATTCTTTTTTATATTAATATAAACGATTTTCAAAGTTCAAACTTTCAATGTGTTGGAGTTCTCAAATGCATTTATAGCACGAATTATTTAACATATCACCTGTGTGATAAAAACGTTTAGCGATAAGAAAAAACAAATAACTACCACCCATTGATTCACAATTACATGAATAAGTCAGAATATAATTTGTAGTGATTGTCACACAATTGAAAGGTCAGTACTGAGAAATAGATGTAGAGAACATATAGTCAAATTGGACATGCATCACAATTAATTTTCCGTTTGTAGCCAGACAAGGAAACCCCACAAGGCGACTGTAAACAAATTGGATGATAACAATAATCTATGTCGGCGTTTGTAGCCAGGCAAGGAAACCCACAAGGTGACTGTGATTTCCTTGTCTGGCTACAAACGCCGACATTGATTATTGTTATCATCCAATTTGTTTACAGTTGAATTAAAATAATCATGTAATCCCTCAATTTAGATAAATGCGCTGTGTTACTGTTGATCTATCGCTAACAAAAAAATTAGATTTATTAGTAATATCAGATAACTAGCCCGTGGTTTTAGGTAACAATAACACGGGTACAAAAGCACTTTAAACTGACTTTTTAATTTATTTAGTAGCTTTCCACTATACAAACAGTCTAAATCTTGATCTGCTATCACACGTTCTAATGTTGACATTAGTGTAAAATCGCCACCAAGATGACGCCCTCTCTTAAAAAAGCTGTATAACTTAAGCAACTGAACAGTATGGATAAGGAACCATGCACCATGGTCATCACCTTCTGCTTATGCTTAATCGGGTTTTGCTGCTTCACTTGCGGTGTGTAAAACTGGGAATCGCATTCAAATGCATTGGTGTCTGCTTATTGCTTTCTTCATATTTAGGATTTAATGTTAATGTGATTAACATACATACGAAAAAAATAGTTATTAGATTAATAAATCTAATATTTTGAATTCTTCTCTCAAAACTAATTGTATAGGCTTGTTGCTCGTTTTGGAAACATTTAAATAAAGCAGGTACCATTGAAACGTAATATTTAGTCTTACGTTGGTAAATAATTTAAAATGTTTTGCAAAGTAAACCACTGTTCCGTTTCATTAAGCAGCACAAGATCCATGCGAGGAGGGGAATCATGCGGAGCTTTACCGGGGAAAGTATAGGGGCATCAAATGTCCTTTTAACAACACAAGGCCAGTCTGTGACATGAATATTCCGGAAGGGTGGTACAAAGTGAAAGGCCTAAATGGGTCTCTACAGATGCCGGAAAGTCATATTGATGTAGGATTCTGCGGTACAAATTATCCCATCTGGTTGAACGGTACATTGCTATCTTTCCCCTTGTCCTTCTCTGTCTATCACTGATTCAATCTCATATACATACATACACGCACACACGCACGCACACACACACACGCACGCACACACACACACGCATACATACCTACATACATACACACACGCACGCACGCACGCACTCACACACAAACACACACACACATATACATACATACATACATACATACATACATACATACATACATACATACATACATACATACATACATACATACATACATACATACATACATACATATAGTTGGTTAAAGCAAATATCAGACAGTAACCACACCCATGCTTAGACCCTGAACCCAATTATGGATGCATTAATCAAACAATATGGGTGAAACAAGGTCTCGAATTGGGACAATAGCCCATTTGTTAAGCAAGTAGAGTTGACCACTTAACCTTTTCCGCAGACTCCCATAGTCATGATTTGACTACTATTTATCAAACAAGAAAATGCTAACAGCTGGATTCCACGTTGAATGTAAGGATAAATAATTATATGAAATAAATGCAATTTAGAATGAAATCGATTTCATTAAAAGTGTATTATTTCAACCAGAAATGGAGCGCAATAAATTTTAAATATTAAATTTCTCAAAGCTTTCTTTCTTTTAAAATACTACGTTTAGACTTTGAATATTAATTTATTCCTTGTTTGTAACCGCTCCGATGGCCTAGTGGTTAGAGCGTCCGCCGTGGAAGCGGAAGGTCGTGGGTTCGATCCCCGGCCGAGTCATACCAATGACTTACAATAATGGTACTAACAGCTGCGTCGCTTGAAGCTCAGCATTAAGAGGTTAGTGTTAATACTGGTTGGTCTGGTGTCAGGATAACGTGACTGGATGGGACATCATGCTACATGTCTGCAGCATGATGCCCCAGTGCTTGCCATCACTATAAACAGCATCACTGCAGACATCGTAGCTATATGACTGAAATTGTTAAAGCTACGTTAAAAATCCTAATCAATCAGTCAGTAATCCTTGTTTAGAATAAGGAAAGCATAAGTGAAATATAATAATAGGAACCGTTGTTTTCAGCATGTATAACTGTGTTAAGTAATGGCTTAGTTACGTTCGGTCTTCGGTATGACCAGATCCTCTCTTTTTTCTAGAACCCGCCTTTGATTTACCAAAGTAAATTATTACCACTTTGATTAGTCTACAGTGACTACGTACGTATGTATTAACGGTTTCACACACGTACACCTAACGATCGCTACAACTGGCTTCCACTGGACACAGATATACGTCAGCATCAATAAATTATGTTCCTCAGTTCCTTAGATCCTTAGATAACGATCACGAAAGTTCTTTATTTTAAGGATATATCTCGATATCTCAATAGCTATATTTTCTTGCAATTTTATTATTCATCAAAATGATCACCTAGACAATGTATTAAATTGATGTACTAAAAAGGAAGAAATAACTAAATTCAGATAAGATTTTAGATGTGCAATTGTGTGTCTTTATATAATAACAATAACATAAGGTCAACTATAAATATTTTATTATCAAATATACAAAAGACGTCACACGAATCAGTAGAATTGTGTAGTTCATTTTATTTTCAACATGATAAAAATAAGTGCAAATGATAAAAAAGAAAATATGTCTTGGCAGAGATAAACAAATTAGCTTATTTATATTCAGGATCACATCCAACAGATCATGGAAATGAAGCAGAACTAAAAGGATGCATTACAGACGAAGATTCGCAGTGTTCACCTTTCCAAAACATTACAGTGAAAGTGAAAAAATGTTCAACATTTCATGTGTACCACCTCCTGCCAACTAAAATTTGTCAAACTGCCTACTGCTTTGGTAAAATCCATTATTATTATAAGGACAAATATATTCGTTGCAACAAAAACAGTTTTAACTCTCTCACCCTTTCCCTCTTGGTAATGCAAATGTTAATGAGTTGTCATTAGTTGGCACATACTAGCAATTGGTGTATTTCAGATAGATTCATACCTATAATAAGTGTAAGAGAAACCAAACCAATACACATGCCTTACATATAGCTGTGTAAACTTTTAAGCAGAAAATGACTTTGACATGCATGCGAGTTAGTTTCAAATTCTTAACTAATTTCCGTTTTCTAAAACCAAATTGCAGAAAATAACGTGTAAATATTTTGTTATATCATTGTTTTAAGAAGGGTAAACCATTTGATCAGCAATACCTGCTTAAAAATTAAAATTCATATTTTACAAATGTCATATGTTAATAGTTTTTCCAAAGAAAAGGTTGATGAAGCTTGCCAAGTTATAAAAAATAATTCATTCTAACTAATGATGAAACATTATTTCATTCAATTCTGTTAAATTTATTATAATATCTAGTACGTTTCAAATATATTTCAGGTATTGATGAACCATGCCCGCCATTTGGTATGTATTCTGTTATGAAATTAATCAAACGTGTTGGTAATTAGTCATCATTTTAAATTAGATTCTGAATTAACTATTTTTGAGTAGACACTAGACTTAGCATATTTTGCTGCTGAGACTTCGATCAACTAAGAATAGCCATTCCAGACAACTAATTTAAGGATTGAGGCATATTTCATATTTCCCAAAACCTCAAAAATTGCTGCACATGAATATAAGCAAAGCCACAACAGTTAGGCTCTGGTCTAAGGCAACTCCTGAATAAATAACAATTCACACAGTAAAGATAAGTTATATTCGTATTGAATTTCTTTGTACATATGAATTTATGTACATTACAAAAATGATCTCAAACTATTCTGTCTATCTGATTGTATATATATCATTCATGAAATGTCTTTGCAATGTTACTTTCAGTTTTTAATTGTCTTTCTCAAATTAATAGCACAGATCAGAAAATGTCTATTATATGTGGATATTTAATTAATATGTGTGTGTCTATATATATATATTTTTATATATTTGTGTGTGTGTGTGTGTGTGTGTGTGTGTGTGTGAGAGAGAGAGAGAGAGAGAGAGAGAGAGAGAGAGAGAGAGAGAGAGAGAGAGAGAATTATTAGACAGTTTGTAATAACCTAGTTTCGGTGCGTAATAGTCTAATCTCAGATTGGTCCAATTGTTGATTTCAACGCAAACTATTTAAAAATAAAAATGTACCTATGGAAGATTCTCAGTAATATGTATTAATATTGATTCAGATACATCACTTGTTTTCGCAAAGTACTTTACACGGCATAAAAAGTACTTTTTGCTTTGAAAGGTAAAACAAATGTATAATTAAAACAAACAATACAGTTAACAATGCCGACTGGACCAGAACAGACAGATTATATCGCCATCCCTCCGCTTTTTTCTTACTCTTGTATCTTTGTGTGTAACTTTTTTTGTCTTTTTCCACAACTAATACATTGATGCACATAAATTATTTAAGAAGTTTTTAAGGGAGACAAAAAGTTAACTCCAATACTTTTGCATTGTACACATATTTGTATTATATTATTATTATATTATATTATATTATATTATATTATATTATATTATATTATATTATATTATATTATATTATATTATATTATATTATATCATATCATATCATATCATATTATATTATATTATATTATATTATATTATATTATATTATATTATATTATATTATATTATATTATATTATATTATATTATATTATTCTGATACATATTTGTGTAAACATTTATATAATCTATATCATATTTATTGATTACTGCATTTGTATGGGGAAATATGAACGAATGTGTTCTGTGTAATGCTGCATGACTTTGGGGGTGAGATATGCCCAAAAACCTGACTACGTGTTTTCCATACAAATGCAATAATAACCTTTTTTATATTATATTCTTATTTCATTTTCCTACCTAATGTTTAACAAGAAAAGAATGCACTACAAGAAACAAGTGTTTGAATTGATGCTATATTCCACAAAAAATTACACATCCGTGGATTTATCGATACAAAGTGACAATATTAGTCTGCACATAGCATCGCCCAGCAACGTTTGAACTTATCCACGAGGATGATATTAGTATTAAAACAATTATCGTTTGGTCCACTTAAAATTGAAATTTAGAGTCATATTGTAAATGAATGCGCATTTAAATAATGAAAATAATTTTTCCAACTGGTTCTAGAATAGATAGATTTTGTTTTCTGTCTATCCAACTTAACTTTGTTTTTCTAATTGTGATATGAATTCTTTACGATGAACATAGAATTTGAGCAGCTTAATTAACTGACGTTGTGTTTCTGCTCTATTAATGTTTGTATTGATAATAAGGGAAAATTCCAATTTTGTTTATTTAAAATTATTGAAACGCAACTCTGGAATATCACATTCATTTCGTTTTAGGTGTAGTGTATCCGTTGGAAATGTAGCCAAAATTACAGTGCAATTTCGGTTTGTGTCACGTCTTTCACGATATGGGTCATGTACATTTTGAGGAAAAGTAAGATACATGAATGTGACAAAATTAATTACCATTCTTATTACCTGCTTCAAACGACATGTTTATAGCATGTTAGTAGCATGTTCGCTGTTTAAGGGACCCTAGCTTTGATTTGTTTCAGTGTATGGCTTATATGGCTAACCTAACATTGTCTTGAAATGATTATACAGGGAAAATTGGATAGCATTTGTTGCGTGATTGTCCATTTAGCCGCGGAATTAATACTTTTTGGTCGTATTGGTTTCTTGGCTTTGATGCTTCAAATTTAAAAACAAAAACTTGAGTTACATTTTCCGTTCGAATTTAGTGTTTATGCTGACTTCTAAATTGACACGTCAGTATCTGATAAGTACGCGATAGCCATTTGCTTCAATATTTTTTTCTCTGATAATCCTATAGACAACAGAGAGCACTGGTCATAATCTGATCCATTGTTTTGGTGCAAAGTTCCTAAATAATTGTTTAAATTATTAGTATAGTATTTTATATTACTGTTTGTCACGTTTTGTTTTTGACATACCGAAGTAGGTAAACTATTGGAACTGTAAAAAAGTGAGTAAAAGGTTGAGTAATTTGTTGATTGTCATGTTGAATGTAATATTTATTAATTCATTTTCAGATCCTTGTGATGTGTATGAACATCGAGAGCTCAATAACAAAAATGGAGGTGATATTAAACTACTAAATTGTCTTTGAAATGTTGAGTAATAAAGTGGTTATATAAAATTCAAACAATAATATTAACAATCCTAATGTGGAATAATGTCCTACACTTTTAGGACAGAACTGATTCAGTACACACAAATCATAATCCTATGTATGTTCAATTATGCTTTTTAAAATGTAACTGTATCTTAGATTTTACAACATAATTACTTATTATTATTATTATTATTATTATTATTATTATTATTATTATTATTATTATTATTATTATTATTCCAGATAGTGAAGTTATTAATTTATTAAAGGCACGAGAGTCACAGACGCCGAAAAACGTCTTATCGTCAAAGTGGCGATGTTGCACCTGAAAATACATTCTTTTCCCATTTTGAAATATCTCTGCAGATATGTAAAATATATGATTTAATCTCGGTCATCCAACAGTATGAACAGATCATAAATACAATGTGCCCGGGGCAGATCCTTCTTTTGGCACCCAATAACAACTATTTGAATCAAAATCAGTTTCTTTATTTAAGAAAATGTTTGCTCTAAAACAATAGTTACCTGTTTCACTAGCAGATATTCATATGTCAAACACAATTTTCTTCCTTTGTATGCGTAGTCTACGAGCTCTGTTAAGATGGGGCTTGGAAGGCTGCGATTTTAAAAATGAAACATTAAAGAAACAAGAAAGAGATATTGTGTCACGAAAACCGAAAATCGTGGTTTTACTGTTTGGATACATCTAATTCAGGGAATCAGAACCCTGGCAGATGACAGCGTATTGGTATTTCAACTCTCCGATGGCACCGCTCATGACTGTCACCCGGGGAGAACAGCACTGTTGCAGCCGCTGCATTAAGTATTGCGAGGCGATGAAGGACAGTCGATACATAGTTCTATCTTGGTGTGAAAAATCTATAAGAAAACAGAACTATCGCATGATCGAATCTTTTGACAAAGCAATGCATTGCTGTGCATATTGACATAAACAAATAAGTACTGAATCGCTAAAATGTTTCAAAAGTTTCATTAAATTTACAAAATAATTTTTTCCTTGAATATGTTGCGGCAATATATTGTTTAGTCCATTTGCAAAATCAACAAAGATATCGTTGACTTTGCTGCTTAGTAATTTGTACCATTTGACGTTTAAAAGCAAAACAACGTAATAAATACAAGAACTATAACTATAACAGATGAATCAATGAAACCAAATAGTGTATTCACTGTATTATTCATCTAAAAAAATGTGTGAACTAAAACTAAATATTTCATCTTTTCTCATCATCAAATCAATAATTAATAAGCCGAACTACATCTTTATTTCGTTAAATGTAAGTTCGCAAATTTATAAAGAGTTGGTACTTTTTGAAATTGTTGAATTTTTTTCTTTCAATGTACTTGTGGCAATATATCGTTAACATTAATGTTAAAACAACAATTACTTCTATTACAGCTAAATCAGTCTTTCCAAGTTGTATGTGTCGCATATGTATCAAAACAATTAATCGATACAGATCCATCATAAGTAGGTAATTTATTTCTTTACAACAGAGTAAATCGCACAACTAAACTTGTGATCATACATAAGTACATATATTTTAAAACACGTTGATTGTATTTTATTCATAAGTAACAAATCTATTTTATTACAGCTAGACCTGTCGTTTGAAGTGTTAATATTTCGTAGTTACATTATATAACCTATGAACCCTCCACAGATACTTTACACTTGAAGTAGAACCATTTTGTAACAAATTTATGATGCCACGTGTTTCTCCTTCGCAAATGAAATGTTTCTTCATATCTACATGAAAACATACCTATTACAATTAGATCGGTCAAGCATGTGTCCGACTGTGGAAACGCCTAAGTCTGATGAAGCATTGGAACAGGGATGGCGTACCATAAAAGGCTCCAGTGGTTCACAAGTTATCTCATCGCATTGCCCAGATTACTTCAGCTGTAATACACAGTATCCAGTATGGATTAACGGTAAGGTAAAGTTCGGCGAAAGTTATCTCACAACAAATATACTTTGTATACGGTTTCGACTAGACCTGATATAAAATGAACAGAAAGGTTAGAACGTTTAGTTTTACGTTGATAAATATTAACATTTTCACGAATATTTGGTCATAATAATGATTTTATGGAATGAAGACTATTATAGATCACCACGAATTCTAACAAATGATTAATGAGCTTAAAATTCTAATTCATTGAATACATTATGTCATCTTTTCGTTTGTTACTTTCATCTGGCGAGAAACTTGTTTTATATATGCCAAGTGATTTCCTTTCCTTTGCAAGTATAATTATCAAGTATATTTATGGAAATACAAATGTGTTTTCTAATTGCTGACTATCCAAAAATAACAAACAAAAGATTAAAATATGAGTGTTTCTATACTTAAGTTTTAAAAACTATTGTCTACCTATATAAGCAAGCTAAAGAATCATTACTTACAAAAACATCTACTGTGCCATATTAGTTCATTTTTTGATACTTTCGTATTAGTGTTGTTTTTTATACTAAATCCTATGATAGTAAATACGACACGTTTTTGAATGTGTGAAAAATAATTTGTATTCATAGCCGATATAAAATGATTTGATTTTGTTGGTTTATGCCATTTTTGAACTTTGGAATACCAATCGTATACAGCGAATATTATTTCTGTTTAAATATAGTTCAAAGATGATGTAATATTGACATATATTTTTTTCTCTAATGCATTTGGTGGCGATCATTGGAGTAAGACCCTGCAGTATATATGTATCAATCAAGCATAAATCTTCTTCTGTTTTCAAGGTTCAATACCAAAAGAAGAAGAAGACATAGTCCAGAGAGAAGCATGTGTTAGGAACGAAACTGTGTGCTGTGCTGAGCGGTTCAAAATATATGTTAAAAACTGCTCAACGCATATGGTATACAATTTACAGCCAACAAAGACCGGTCAACGATACTGTACAGGTATTTACATCATGTCGGTTTAGATATAAATAGGACAATGACAAATACAAATTTACCCTTGCTTGTAAGTGTCAAACCGACAATTGAGACTGACACTAGCTATGCCACATATACAAATTCCAGAGAGAGAGAGAGAGAGAGAGAGAGAGAGAGAGAGAGAGAGAGAGAGAGAGAGAGAGAGACTGGGGACCACTCAGATATACCGAAACTGACCTGCTCCATAACATCCTTGATCTTAAAAGCGGATGATGATCATCGTTGTTCAAGAAGTTCGAGTGGATGCTTTGGTATTGTCTCGAGTAGACACATCTATTCGACCATCTGCAACCCAGGTTGGACCTAACAACTGGGCCGACCTATTCGTGGATGCACCAGCCAAATAGGCCACAAAAGCCAACATTATGACAGACCTGGCCAAGAAACATAAATATATGTGGAATTGACTGAATAAGATTGATAGCAATAACGGCTAAATCGTCAGTTTTAATCCCAAGATGTATGTCTTTTTTCGTTATAGTTTACTATAAAACTGCATTCATATATCACTCAGTACAGGCAAAGGCCCATTTCGAAAGATGAATGAAACGATTAATAGTGTAAGCAATGTATGTAAGCAATCATTTGTTGTTGTGCATCGGGATGGCTCAATCCAGATTGTTGTGCTGACAGTTTGAGAATGAAAAGTCTGAGTACTGAAGTAGTTAATAGGATTGTGGTTCATAAATGTCTTGAATGCCGTTGAAACACAATGCTGATCAAACGTTTCAATGTTACTGATGTACTCGGTATGTTGTGATTAGAAACAAGTAAATGATACGCTTTACCATGACTACCATACGATTAGCTCGTTTACATTGCGTGTAAATATATTCACGACGGTATATGTCCACACAATAAGAAGTAAAGATATACAGACAGTACATGTACTTATTAAAAGGAAACATTTGAATAAAACTAACAAACAGTCATGCTTAGGATATGAAAACCGACCATTCACGTTTTATTAATCATTTGACATATTGATAATTATAATATTGGACCAAACTGGAATTGAAATGGGATACAATTATAAATATGGATCATTTGTTTCTTATTATAATATAATTTATGATACATCTGTAATAAGTTTTAATTTATTTTAAATTTCACAAACAAACAAATAAAGTAATTTGTGAAGGATAATAGCTGTGGTGTTATAAGAGGCATTTGGTAAAGAAATCTTGATAATTTAGCCAATGTGTCACCTGTTAGAACAGAAATCCAAGTTTTAATGTTGGGATATTGTGTATATTGTATTATTATGTGTATCGAATGTGTATCAACTCATATAACTGCAAAACAGGTAGGTGTGCTGTTTCGTCACAAAAAAAACATACATGGTAGAAACTTATTATTCAGTTTTTCGTCGAATTTTGTATCTGTGAACGCCCGCTTTTAAGTTTCAAAATAAAATATGTTAAACTGGACGATCAAGAGATATGACTGAAATGAACATGAATGCCAAGAGTATAAATTAATCGTTATTGTTAGATCTTGTTGGAGACAAATTCAAAAATCGCTTTACTACACAACGAACTAATCCAAGTTTTGAAAAGTCAAAAACAAGCAATTATTTATGCACACATTATGAAGCAAGCATTTCATTACTTCAAAATTAATATTTCACGATACCTCAGAGAAATTGCTTTGAACAAAAGTATATTGCTGATTTTCTAGTATATATATATATATATATATATATATATATATATATATATATATAT
The DNA here is from genome assembly GCA_029339505.1 of Unio delphinus. Taxonomy (NCBI): domain Eukaryota; kingdom Metazoa; phylum Mollusca; class Bivalvia; order Unionida; family Unionidae; genus Unio; species Unio delphinus. The sequence continues at coordinate 91,041 of JAQISU010000713.1, read as the reverse complement.
ATATATATATATATATATATATCTTTCTTAATATGTGTGTGTGTCAGCGTGTGTGTGTGTGTGTGTGATTCAATAATACGCAAACTATAGTTGCTTAGAGACTGTACTCTCATGACTATCTTAAGGACAATTATACAAAACTACTTGCTTTCAGAAGTGACATACAAAGCTTATACTTTGATAAATATTATATACAATTCTGAATTTGTATCCAGGAACGTTGTCAGAGCCGTAGTCTGATACAGCCTTTCCCGCTTTCAATACAATTTAATAAAGTACAAATGTTTAATTTTCTCGGTATTTAGTTGTTTTAGATTTTTGCAACATCACAATCTCAAGTGAATTCATTTGTAAACGATATCTGCGCCTATGACGAATCTCTTTGGTTGCTATAGAAATTCATGTAATCTTATAATATCTATATATAGAAAGATGTCTTTCTCACCAACTCCTCAATACATTAAAGAGGCTTGCATGGTTCCGTATTTACTGAACTAGGTTTTGAGGGACATAAGTGCATATTATTAAGACTATATTACATGAGGACGGGATGAATATCAGGGTGAATTGATCTACGCTACTATTTTACATAAATGGGAACAAATATAATATACTTTTTCGCAACCTGATTAAATATACTTAGCTATTCTTTCACAATGTCAGATATATATATATATATATATATATATATATATATATATATATATATATATATATATATATATATATATATAATAGGTGTAATATATCAGATATGCGAACTGTATGAAATCAATGAATTAGATACGTTATTCAACTTTTATATTAAAATAATATCACGATATTAAGAATTTTTTTATCATCATGACATTTATTAAATCATATGGTTTTTACAGTTTCCTTTTTGTTTCACATATATTTATATTAGCATATATTTTGCTAGCATTAATGATATTTTATTATGCTTTCATATAAATACATATATACAGTATATTGCAGAAAGTAATAATTACGTGAAAATTATTAGATTTGTTTTCTGATCCGTTCCGTGCCGTAATCTCGCATATTTCTGTGCTGTTTCATCGGTGAACACTTTATCTAAATGATACTAATTTTATGTTTAAATAATGCAAATATTGTGCTGATGCTATTACGATCTAACATTGTCTTAATGACTTCATGAAAATCCATTTTCTTACTTACTTAATTATATTTATTTACTTCGCTAAAATTACGAAGGATATTATTGAATGGGTAACATAAATTATGATACCTTATTTTCATATGAAATCAATTACTTTTTCATAAACCAGAGGATAAAATAAAGTGCACCAATCCACCTACGACCCCAGAGGTAGCAGACGAAACATCAACATCTAATGGTCAGTTCCCTAACCTAGTAAATATTTATTCTGCATATTATGTAAAGTAAGGATGTATTTAAACTCTCTGTCCCTCTCTTTGACACACACACACACACACACACACACACACACACACACACACACACACCGTATCGTATTTATCTATTTATGTATTACATGTTAGAGTTCGTTGACAGTCCGGACAATTTCCAGTTATGAAGTTCACTGAAAAATATTTTTGTCTCAAAACTTTCAAGAGTGACCATTTCATATTCTATATCTTTTTATTTCAGGAACTGCTATCCAATTATGTAGCGGACATTTCCTGTTTTTGCCGGTGGCCATGATAATATTGACAGTTTTGACCTTTGAAAGATTTGAAATATGAAATAATATTTCTCCAGAGTACCTGCCGATGCCAATTTACCAGCTTGTTACATGCACTTACGTCCATGTATTGTCATCACTCTTGAGTGTGCATTGTAAATGTGTGTGTGTTATAACACTCTTGAGTGTGTATTATAAATTATCTATGTGTGTTATAAATACAAATAAATAAAAAATTATCATTTTAGGCTCTTCTTATGATAGAATGCACCAGAAAGTGTTTCTATGTAGAGAAATTCTAATCTTGCGTGGTATAAAAAAGCTATGTTTTCCACCTCAGAAAATAAAATCACATTTAGTTCTTTTGTTTATCTCTAAAATTAATACATTTGATCAGTTTTCTTGGCAAATAATGGCGTTTTAGGAAATATTAAACGTTTAATGTAAGGAAATGTAATATGTATACAATAACATTGATCTGGCGCAAAATCAATTGGGACAAGTATTTTATATTATATATATCTAATATCATTTGTTTGTCGCAAGTAGACAATGTAACGCTAAAACGTTTCATTCCAATACGGTTAATTGGTAACTTGCATCTTGTTAATGTTTAATTATTTAAAATATCTAAACTGACATTTCACCTAAAATTTAAACATAAAATGATTTTGGCACACAAAGAAAATCCCATAAACAAATATAGTATAATTAATAATAGCATCTGTTATATGGGAGCTCAGTTATCGTAATTTGAGATTACGTTTGATTTTATTTCATGTATCGCACAAAGGAGAAGGATTTCGTTTGACCGGCGAAAGCAACTGACAAATATAACACCGAAATATGGAAGGTATTCTATGTGGTTTCAACACAGAGTTACTAATTGTTAAAAAGATATAAATAAACGTTTTCAAAGTTGGTATTGCATGACGAGGAAGTATCTATCCAAAGCCTAATTGATTTTATTGCACAATAAATGAACTGGAACAATTAATACTACAGTACAGTGTATATAACATGCAGCAACAGATATATGTTGTAAACTGTATATGCTCTCAACAACAATTGTGATTTTTAAGGTATATCGAGGCGGACAAATATTTGCATCAGTGTGCTGCAACATTACGATATATCATAGCAAGTGTAAATATTTAAGCACACTCAGTCAGCGTTATGCATGTACCTCATGTCAATTTATAAATGCGCGATACAATCAAGTAACAGAGGTGCTATAACTGCATTCAGATGTTCTTAAACCAAGAGTAAGAATGTTAAGACTGAAATTTCAAAATCTGAAAGAGAATATTAGAAGATATTTTTAATTTATATACATGCCATATATGTCGGAAATTATATGTAAAGATAAAGTTAGCAAGTGCTCTATTAGGGAGGGACAAGCTATGATGCAGGGCGACATCAGTAAAAAGAACTCATATTAAGTACGTGATCATGATTACCTGACTTGAATCTCAAAACACAAGTCATAGTAAATTTCGGGTATCATCTGTTCGCCAAGACACTTGTAAAACATGATCGAGGCGAATTGTGAAACATAATGCATAATAACGACGAGAAACATAGTTCAAGGCTGATGCAAATGAAAAACAATACGTAAATAACTGAACAAAAAAAAACCCGAATACGTTTGTACATAGCTTTAAACACGAAGAAAATCCAAAAATGAACAGGTTGAAAGTATGGCTGATGGCAACTTTGAACATATACTGAACAGTTAGCTGACAGTATTTGATAGCAATGACACGATTTAACGAACATATATACTAGACAAAGAAACGTTTTATTTATTATTTAACTTTTAAACGTTTCAAATAAATACTTGCTGCCATGAATACAAAATGATTACATCCATTGAATCAAACATCAGATTCGTAACATTTGAGAACACCAGGATATTCTTAAGCAATGTAAATTAAAAGAACGAAAGATGGCTACGTAATAGTAAATAGCAGAAAAGGTGGAAACAAGCAACCTTTCACAATATGTGACCTGTAAGAGTACTGATTTTACATGCAGCTATGCCAATGTATTAGTTACCGAATGTGACTGAGGATTACATGAAAATGTGGTGATGGGTGGCCAAAAAAGATCCTGAACAAATGTAGTCTATGCTGACCTCAACCATAAAAAGCGAGCGACTCATCCAAAAATGGCGTCAACTTTTGGGGTCAACCCACCCCACATAAACACCGTTTCTGACATTAAACAATGAAACTAATCCAATGTTAAATTTGATAAAAAATATTATCATGACGAACTCCATCCACTTCAGCAGGTGGAGGATCCCAGAAAACATTCGACTGACGTTTTTTCATCAAGTTCCCATTTTCCGAAATGATGATTAAAACAAATGCAAACAATTTTAGTTTAGCAATGTTGACTAATTAAGTCGCCAAAGTCGAATCCGTGTCTGGTATGTACGCACGGGTACTATTTATGAACCGGACGGATCAGAAAATAACCAAAATCTTTTTAAAGCAACTGAGGAAAGACCAAAAACTATTGAGATATTACTCGCTGATATACCCTCGTCTTAAATCCTAGTTCAGCCATCACCCGAATTTAAACTACTACCACCATCAAAGTCAAAACCAACTTAATAGATCAATTTACTGAGGAAGATATTGCCGCTATCATGGATAGAAGACAAATAATTGATAAAGTCGCATTTGCGTGGGATTAAAAAGAAAAATTGTAAATCTTCTTGATTGACGTAAATAATATATTGCATTTTTCCTGTGCTCAGCATGTCAGAGGTGATGATGATATTTTTCAACATTTCAACCGGACAGAAGAGTACATAGTACTAATAAACCAGGAACGGGAATAAAACCAAAGAGAATAAATACGATTGGTTGAGACACTGGATGATGATATATGACACTAAATCCATAGAGACAGGTTCCATTTCTAATATTAGTTGTAGCTGAAATTCTGCATCATAACTGTATTGTGACAAAGAGTCAATTGAAATTGTGTTTTCAAGCGTATCTCTAATGATTTGTATTTTGTCACGGTAAACATTTGCGAATAGGTCCGGAAGATCTACTGGAGTGAAGATAGCTGCAATTGGTGTACATTTATTGTTCCTTTACATTTTTGTGTTGATATTCTTAAAGAGCTCTTTACAGATGAAGATTTCAGCGATCTTGGTAGTGTAGTGTGATTATGTGGCTAAATGAACTATCTTTGTTACGTTCTTCTAAGCGGCTTCAAAAAATTGTTTATGAATAGTGAGGATGGTGGAAAGCCAAAGTCTCTCTGCTTTACGGCGTTCTCTTTAGAAATGCGAAACTGGTCTCTAACACTGATATACCACGGAGAACACTTTTGAACTGATATACTGCACTTGGTGGCTGCTATGAGATATTAGAAACTGTGTAGTAGTTTTTTTAAATCGGTATGGTCGTGTGTTGGTTTCTTCAGCATAGACTTTACAATGACAGAAATTCCCCTGATAAGAGAGAGAAAGAGAGAGGTATTATTATCAGTTAGTGAAAGCAATACTGAATCTACACACTAAAACAGCAATGATATTGGACTTAGATGAAGTTCACATGACTTTGGCACAATCTTCATCAGGATTGTGCGTACTAAATCCATACAGATATGTTCAAATGCAATTAACTGTTGCAGCTAAAGTATCACAACTGTTTGGTGACGGTGAGTCATTTGAAATTGTGTTATCAAGGTTATTTTTAATGGCTTGTGCTTTGTAACTGAAGAAATTTGCAAACAGGACTAGAAGGGTGACTGGAAAGAAAGTAGTTTGTGGTGTACATTTCTTAATTGACATTATCTTGTTAAGACCCTCGAAGATTTCTTTTCATCTGAAACATACCGTGATCTTAGTACTGTAACGGGCTGATTTCGCTGCATATACTATACTTGTGACGTTCTTTGTAGTAGCTTCGTAGATTTACGTTTGAATAGTTAGTCGTGATGAAAGGCAAATATTATCAGCTATACTGCTATACCACGGATAACACATTTTAATTGAAACTCTGTGCTTGGTGGCTAGGGCATGTTTTAAAGTAATTAAAACAGGCAGTTATCGAGTTGTTCTACTGTAGGAGGTAATTAACTTGTTAGGTTTACTTGGATGTAATGCATTAGTTTATTTCCAAGTATCGTAAGGGGTTTCTCTTAGTAGCTAAAGAAAGTTAGAAGGTTAGGGACTGATACATCAAGATGGCATACAATGCAGAGGTGATCTGAAGCAAACTCATGGGATACCAGGGAGGACAGTATAATATTATCATTGGGTGTATGAAGTATCCGCTCTACAATGTGGCCATGTTGATGGGTGTGTTGGGTAACTGGCTGTTTGAGTTTGAAAACATTACTATAATCGAGGAGGTTTGATGTGTATCGTTTCTCACGACAGTCAAATTGAAAGTTGAAATTTCCTTTATATAATTAGGTAACCACCTATCGAATTTACATACTCCTGGAGATTCAATAACTGCTCCAAAAAGAGCGATTCAGCTAGTATGTTTTTTCTACCAGGTGGAGAAAGGTAGGGGCAGAAAAAAATGTAATGACATTTGTCCCAGTGTGAGTGTGGTTTGGACTCGATCAAAACGATGTGTGATATAATTGAATATTGTGGTGTTGTTAAGATGTTTGAACATGGAATTGTTTGTGATGAAATCAATTCCACCTCAGTGAGAGTGGCGGGCGATCGACTTAAAGGAGCAACTGGTGGGTGTTAGATCCGCGCATATGGGCTCATCGCCTGATGATTGCAGCCATATTTCTATAAGGAATAGTACATCGATATTCTGATGGTGGTTACAATTTACAATTTATGTGAGCTTCGCTGGTTGTCCAACTGATTGAATTAAATATTGCAATTCACAGTGGTAGGTATATCTTTAATAATTGGCACAAAAGTTGTCGATTTAATATGGATTTGAATCAGGTTATCTTAACGGCGAATTTTTAAATTGTTAAAATGGAAAGGGCGAGAGGGAGATAACTGTGATGTTTTTCCTGTTTTAGATCGGCAATAACAACTGTAACAACTTTTTTTTTCTTTCGATTCCATTTACATTTAAGTATTGTTGAATATAGTCCCAGTTCGTTTAGTCTAGACCATAATGTAGTGTGGAGAGCGAAGGGGTGGTCATTTAAAACCATTAATGAGTGTCCATCGTAAAATAAATGGGTGGTGTGGCGACCACGTGATGGCGGTTTGTTCAACAACAAAGGACGTTATATCAGTGGATCGAGACAGCTGAGAAAAGTTTGATTGCTCTCGTTTCCAACAGGTTGAGAAGAAGAAACACATACTAGCTGGAGAGCCAATGCATGATGAACACAATAACGTAGACGAAAAACAAGCACATATATCACGATAAACGGCACAAAAAAACGGAACACATGCTTCGAGTCGGTTAATCGATGGTGTCCATCTTGTTTATAGATGGTCTTGACGTACAATTCGAAAGAGAGAAAGAAAAAAAAGTTAAAATATGAAAACCGAAAATAGACATTATCATGACTACTATATAATCTTACTCGTTGTATACATTTTTGCATTAAAATAAAACTCGGCAAAATTGATTTTTTTTAAGGAAGCACATTTATAAATCTCGTGGTATATCATTGGTCCAGCTTCCACGTTATATATCCATGCGAAAATCCAAAGGTGGCAGTTGTGGACATCTGATCGTTTGAAAGCTGGTTAAGGTCCATGCATTTAATTGAACGTTTTAGAAAAAAAAGAATAATAAAAAAAACTTAAATTAGATATTTTCATACTAGGATACTCTATCCTCTCTTTTTTTTCTTTTCACTGACATTAGGTTTTATCCTCTAATGTGTAGGAAAAAAGTGTGGTCATGTATGATTATCCGAGTGTCTCATTTATCGCTTTACGAAATTTACCTCTGTGTATATCCACACATTTGTACATCGTACCTCCCCCCCCCCCCTCTCTCTCTCTCTACATATAACATAGAGACGTAAACCGTTTATCTTATATATATAAGCTTGGTTAGTTCATGCTGATATTTAGCTTACTTAGAAGCAATTAATAATTCAGAAAAATGTTATGTTGCGGATGTTGATGGCGGTCTATTAGGAACAAGTCCATTCGTTTCTTTTTCTGGTTCGACAATCTGATTAAGTAACTATTCTGAACCTTATGCAACTTCTACCTGAGACTCTTGACACGCTTGCACTTTTTGTCTGACAGAATCACGGAAAGGTAGAAATGGTTTGATTGACTCTAGTCGCTCTCGAGCTAATCTAGCTGTATAATGTTCATTAACGTGTGCGATATTATTGATATATAACCATGATCTAATTTACAGCAGCAGGGGGGAGGTAGTGGTCTGCATTACCACAAATAAGTATCGCGACGGGTAAAATCGCGTGCGTAGGTATTGCAAAAACCGTGGTAAAATACAGTAGCAACATAAATTATTCAAGGAAACTTTACTTTTCAAAACAGGACTTGTAGAAGTTGGTGGGTTCCACCTTCCTGTTGCTAGTAGGCTTCTTTTCTTGGGGAGGAAAATGTCCAAAGTATGTTGTGAACACCAACTGATGTTCCCTTCATTAGTGACCATTACCTCCTCACGAAAAGTAGGGTTTTCATTATTTTCTCTGCATAAGGTTAGTTAAGTTACTGCTGCATGTCCTTGGGTGTAATCATCGTATAGTTCTGAGTAGTATTATGTCCATCATTCGTCCTTCATTGTAGAAGAGAACACAGTCGCTGTGAAAGTTTGTTGTTGAATCAACACCCGCCTTTACATTCCAGTGTCCTTGTGCAAACATAAATGGGCTTTTTGTCCATCTTAAAGTTCATCATACAAAATTATATTCAGTTTATCTTTTCACATTTAGATACGGGTGCATAGGATTGTATATATATAATGATGATGGGAGTCGCCCTCAGTCGCACATATACTTTTCAACTAGTTCTTTATGCGCGCGGTAGACGCTATCATTGTTGACTCGTGTTACGACCGATCCGCTCTAGAATAATCGCTAGTTGTTTTCATGTGGAGTGTTAAGAGAAGGTTACAGCCTGTCGAAGCTAATCCCTCTCCAGACGTGGTGGTCAAAGCCGTCGTTGAATAATATAACGTTGCTCAACCTGGTCCTAGCTACGTGGTTATTGAGTTCAACACAGGGCCCATCCACCTTGGTCGTTACTTCATTGAGAAACACTTTTGTCCAGCAATGCAATGTTATCATCACACTATTTTAGCAATATCAGGGAGAAAAGTAGTAATTGACTGCGATATATACAAAAGAGAGTCAAATTGGTCCTAAACGTAACCTGTCCTCAGCGATCACATGACAATAAAGGCCCTTTTAATTCCTTCAAATTGTCCTTGTATAAATTTCATATAATCAGCTGTCACCTGTCTTTTGCGGTCAGCGGCGAGCTGTGTATTTACTAAGTAGTGGTTACATCATTTGTTAAGCAGTCACTGGAGTTTATTAGCAGTGACCGTTTAAAATATGCGAAATAAACTTCTTTGCTTGGTGAGAGAAAGTCGATACAAGGGTATATTACTTGAACTGATGCTTGAAGGTTTAGTTTTTATAATGTTCTTACAATTAAATTTTACAGATGTCTGACAAAGTCAGATATATCCAAAAATAATTATACGATTTTTCATGAATCTGAATTTCTTTAGTTCCTGCGCCAGACTTTTCGACAGTGAGGACAAAAAAGAAAATTAAGTTCCAGACGACTTAGCGTGAAATATGCCGCTTTAATCAAAGATACAGAGATTATAATATTAATTTATTCCATCCCACCGTAACTAAGTATATGTATAAGACACATAAACAATAATTATAATTTTTTTTACTGCATCAAAAAAAAAAACACATATGTTTTTATTAAGCAGATTAAGATCTGTCATAATTCACGACGAAATTTATTATTCACGAGACAAAATATTAAAACGATTTGCAATAACATTCCTGTGAGAGTATTCTATACACATATGGTTAAAGACCTGCCTAAACGTACATCTTAAAATTAGCTTGTCATATTATCAAATAATACTATGTCTTAGAAGCAATAATTATTTTCAAAGCATGATAAGGGATATAATTAGATTTGCACTATTTTTCAATTGATTCAACATACTCAAAACGATAAAAAAAGAAAAATTTGATACCGAGAAAAAAATGAAATAAAGTTTTGAAAGTTTGTCAAAATATAACTTTTTACAGCATTTGGCTATTTTATTGTTAAAGAATCAGAAACTCTAAAGAATACAGAGTTCAGCAGCTACTACAGATATTACATGAAACTAGATTAAACATAATTCAAAATGTTGTTAGTATGTTCCTCTATATACTTTGCATACTGCATAAAATAAATTTATTTACATGACCATTTCATAGAGACAATATTATCTTAAAAAGTTCATTTAACTAAAAGCGTTAATATATATATATATATATATATATATATATATATATATATATATATATCCTAATTAACATGCACTAATTTTATTTTTTAAATCACATAGTATAATATATACATTTTTCAAGCAACGATATCGTATCATTTAATTACTAAATTAATAGAATATGGGACTCTAATGAATGTCTTAAGTCTGTTTGTTTTCAAATTTTTATTAAACGAATAAGAAATAACTCATCTCTGAAGAAAATATAATAATGATATCTAATTTATATCGGTTTATAGAAATGTTCAATATAAAACATTCGGAATTTGTTGTTTATCCTTTATTAAGTTAATATTGCTTCTAAAATAGGAAAACCATAATCATTTTAAATCATGTATGTCTCCCGCACGATCAACTTGTAAAGCCAGCTCATTTTATGAAGTTGCCAGTTGTCTTCTTCATGCCTTAATATGCAATTAGTGGTTGCATGTTTCATGGCTTGGTCACATTTGCTCGTTATCGGTGGCATAATTTATTAAATGGACATTCCTGTGTATCTAACGTAAAGCGTTATAAAATACTGCAATGAAAATGTAATCAAAATAACGTTTCTGAAGTATCAGGTCTTCAACAGCAGTAAAAGTGCAACAGGCATTCAAACACAATGATATGTAAGAATTTTATCCATTATTAGTTTCTAAAAATGCTCGATCATAAAACTCAAGAACAAACGTCGCTTCTTTATGGTTAATTTTGTTTTGGGAGCAAATTGTATTCTATGCAAGGTCCACATGTTATTCCATTGTTTTCTTAAAATTTCGACAGTATAATAATTATTGGAATATATCTGCGTCATGGGTCGATTACAGTTATTGCTTCCTTACGTGCATTATGTTAAATTGCATAAAGAGATCGTATATATATATATATATATATATATATATATATATATATATATATATATATATATATATATATATATATATATATATATATATATATATATATATTCCTTGTGGGCTTCAGGAATACACGGACAGTGTTGCTGTAAAAGAGAATAATGACAATTTGAGAGCGAACAACACATGCAAGTAGGCTATTACTAACAGTACTTATTATTTGTTAGCTCTATTCACTATACATTAGGTATACTAATTCTGGTTGATTTTGTGGTTGGTGCGTATTTGAAAACCCAACAAGTAATAGTCCTATTTTTACAAATAATACTGTAACTAGACTTATACAGAAATTCGTTAACAAAGATGTATTTTTAATTTCACAAAACCATATGCACATCTGCTGTGAAACTTGAAAATGCTGATTGCGTGGCTGTCTCCTTGAGACAGACCCGAAATGTCTCTGAAACAATTTGTAAGTCTTCAACCATTTCGTTACAGAAGATTGACCCTATAACATTAAAAGGCAATGACGTTTATCAAGATACTGTTCTTTTTAAATATCTTCGGCATATAAAGGCTTATTGTTCTTCTTGGTTTGTTTAATATAAACAAACAGCTTTAGTTTAAATGAGCGAGACGGAAACTACTCTTGCTGCAAGTTATGCATAAAAGGCAAAACGGTTTGGACTTTTTCGGAATTATCCAGCACTGAATGAATCTGGATTTTATTTTTTGCTTCATACGGATTACAAGAGTACGAATTTTATCACATAGGGTACAAGGATTTACCTTTCCTAAACAACATTCATTTTAATGTTAAATGTCTACAAACTGATAATCTAAACAATCCATTTTAGTACATTGTAAACCTTTGGATGCAGGGCATAATGTTAATACCAATGCAGTAAGGCACACACTTGTAGAAGTATCCATGACTATCTTATGCAGTTTATCAGTCAATCGATTCGAAGCCAACTGTGTGAGCTTTATAACATAGCGATGATAAACTAACCTTATCTCCCATTTCTATAATACCTTTCAAGATCAGTATTTACATTGCTCTCATATTATGAATTGGTACATTTATCAGGTGAGTAGCGGATAAATGTATGGCTTACGAGAATAAAGTGCATTTCAAATGGTGGCTAGGAATATCGGCCCAAAACATAAATTTGAACTTGTCGGAGTCGGTCAATAACAAAATTGTCTGTTAAAGATTCGGTCAACCATTTTAAATTAATAAAACATCACTATTACAAACAGCCCATACTATTAAACAATGGAGGAATTTGACCATAGTTTGTAAGTCGTTTTGCGTAATCTTTACCTTTCATATTGTATGGGCCTGTAATACTTGCTAATAAACGATGTTATTTAATCATAAGCATGTTATTTACATCAAAGTGTGAAACGTGTCCATTGTATCACTCTAGCATTGTCCGATGTTGTTTGACGCAATATGCAGTCGATAGTAATATGGAGCTGATTCATTGCCTCCGTAAGATCTGTAACATCTTTTGGCCAAACAAGATCTTTTCCAGCCTCGCTGAATGAATAACTATATCGCTCAACCTAAATACAACAAGGATACCGGGTTAACTTTATTTCAACTATCAACGTTAATTATCAGGTATTTTTTTAAGACTTCGGGTCAAGTCAAAGTTTGTGCAGTTTTTGCCTTAACTTGAAAATTCTTTCTCTTCAAGCCTTTCATAATTAAGCTCCCTTCATTTAATTTGTCAAATTCTTACACTTTACAATCTCGTGTGACAATTCAAGCAGATTAAATAACTTCTTTATCTTGCTATGAATTCTTTCTTTTGACGCTTGCCATAATTCCAACCTTATTTTTAACTCAATATACTTCGTCTTAACAATGGAAAATAAATCCTGTAAACAAGCGTTAAGATCTAGAAACCGTCTTGCATCTAACGGTAACATTTTCAAGAAAAGGGTTACTCAAATTAGCATAAAATTGGATAAAGAAGCCTTGACCAACCTTAAAATAGGGCAAACTGACTTTACCAGAAACACGCGGACAAAAAAGGTGCAAAAAACTCAATTAAAATTCATTTCTAAACCAGACCTCAACCTAATCAAAAAGGAAGCAGAGAAACCTTATCCTCTCTCTCCAATCGAGTTTAATTTATATGATAAAACCATTAATGATGAAGCACTGGACGCCACGTTACCCCAAAGCGACTCCAGTGTAAACAATACACCAACCCCCCAATATTCCATCATGGCCGCCTCCCCTAGGAAAAAACCAGTAGGAATCACTTTGTATTAGCCCACTTACGCCCAGATCACTAACTCTAACGTGAACCATGTGCGCCAGCTCAAGACAAAGGCTCCCAAGGGAGTTCGCACTATGCCTGAAGCACACAAGATCACTAAAGCTACCGTAGTGCACTCATGTCAAACACCAGTGCCGTCTAAATTACTGACAGAGGAAAATTTGATATATCCCTCTCGAAACCCTAAAAAAAACCCTCCTCACCAATGAATAGGAAATCGAAGGCATGGAAAGGAATAGGTAAAGGCAAAGGACCGTTAAATCCTTTAAAACGGCCCTCATTATAAAAACTAAAGAAACAACAAAATCGGCAAACGACAAATCAGGCATATACGGCAAATCCGCTATGGCTTAAATTTGTATCAACACTGTATCCAACAACTGAGCCTCAGATGTGAAACATGAAAACAAAACAAACTTTCACAGACTGGATCTGACGCTCTATCTTAAAAGTAAAACATCTAAATTTTACATCTTAACCAATAACAGCTTGGCCAGAGCCATACTTAAAATTCACCCAGGACAGTGCAAAATAATTAGGCCGAATCAACAATATATCATCCTACACTGTTGTACAAGGGGCCAAGTAGCAAAATACCTTGAAATCCAATAGCTCTGTGGCATCCCAGTTACCGCAGAACCCCACAAACAGCTCCAAAGCTCAATTAATGTTCATACTGACAACAAGAACCAAAAATCCAAGAAGGCCACCACCACGACAAATGAAATCCCCCCAAAGGTGCACTTATAAATCAGTACTAAAATTAACAGGTACATTAGGTGTACTAAACAATCAGGAGATAGAGCACAAGTTAAAGGAAGGAGGAAACCAAATTTTGAAAAATTACCGCTTAGGAAACAAACAAACCAAAACAAACATCACGGTACTGTAAACATCAACCCCACTGCCTACATTAATTAAATTAGGAAAAGTAGGTACCAGATATAGGATCAAACCATACTTAAATAAACCAAGATTCTGCTCCAAGTGCCAACATTGGGGCCATTACACGGTTAAATGTAAATCTGAGGCCAAGTGTAATAAATACGGTGGGCCCCATAAAGGGGAATGTAAAAGAGATATCCTAAAATGTGCTAACTGTAGAGGCCCGCATTTACCGCAATCTCATTTCTGTCCCTCTACAATACGGGAAAAACCATAGTAGGTATGATGAACACAGAACATTGCAATTATAACACAACTAAAACCAAAATTGACAATGCCGTCCTATTTAAAAAAATAAAGCAACCCAAATTGAACATAACAAACGATAGGCTCAATAACAACAATACCAACAAAACAAACCATAAGGCTGATAAATTCCAAGAACTGGTTGACGTCATCACTCGACTGAACAAATTGATTGAGGATATCAACTTTGACACTATAACACATTAAACTATCCTATCATCAATCAATAATGTTCGCACCCAAATTGGGCACCTGATTACAATAAACGACCCTAATAAAAATGGCTAATTCAACTCAAAGGGACGTTATTATATGGCAATGGAATGCAAGAGAATTGTCAGGAAATATTAACGAACTTAAACTCAAAATAATTAACTCTAGCTATAAATCTGACATCATTTGCATTCAAGAAACTAAACTTTCTGCAAATTCGAAAACATTGCCATCGATACAAGGATACTCTCCTGGCTATTTCCAACATCTAAAGGAAGGTCAGGGGGTGGTGGTTTAGCCATATTTATAACACACACTCTACCATCTGTTACGCTACTACCTATAACATCCCGAGAAATTAGTAACACACTAATAGAAATACAATCCCTATTAGTCAATACAGGAAACCATCAATTACAAATCATAAACGTATATGACCCAGGAGGGGGTACTAAGCTTAAACATAAATTAGCGTTTAAAGAAATAACCAAAATCATTGGGACCGGGCTTGCAGTCATCTGTGGAGACTTTAATGCCCATAATAAAGCTATGGGGGGGGGGGAGAGGTGACGGATAGGAGGGGTACCTGGGTGGAAGAATGGATCAATGACTCCACACTTATTATCCTTAATGATGGTGCTAAGACCAGACTTAGTCCGGTCGACTGCACCCTGTCCGCCATTGACCTCACCCTAGGCACACCCAGACTGGCACAAGTGGCTAAATGGGAGGTGGAGCAATCTGACCCCATGTGGAGCAACCACTTCCCAATAATCACCATTCTAAAGATGACTGTTCAGTGCGAACTCGATGATAAAATACCCAGGTGGAACTACTAAAAAGCTGATTGGGAAACTTTTCAGGAAATACTCAATAATGTTAACCCGTCAGATATAGAATCCAAAGATATTGACATCTACTATGATAACCTAATTAAGGCCATAACTCAAGCTGCCACAACTCTATCCCCAAAACTAGTGGAAAACCAAGACAACTTAGTGTGCCATGGTGGACAGAAGAAATTGAACGAACTAGACAGGACAAAATTAGAGCTTTAAATAAATTTTAAAGATCAAATATTACTATTCACTTCCAAGAGTACAAAAATTTCGATAACAAGCTCAAATATCTAATAAAGCAGTCTAAAGAAAAACCTTGGCAAAAATACTGCAACACTATTAATTTTAGAACTAACTTTAAACAAGTGTGGGATAAAATCAGGGCCATAAAGGGAAAAACATAAATGGCACCCCAAATATCAATAATACTTGCAATCAGAATGAACAAGTTGAATCATTAGCAAAACATTTTAAAAATATGAGCAGCAATACTAACCACACTACTGAATTCCAAAACCATAGAACTAAAACTGAAATTAAATTCTGCCATCTATTTCAAGACCAGGGACCCATAAATAAATCACTCAACAAAGATATTACCATATATGAATGGTCCCAGGCGCTCAAATCCAAACATAAAACTTCACCTGGGGAAGATCAGATAGGTTACACAATATATAAAAACCTACCTAGCAATATGGTTATGATAATAATAAACATGCTAAACATAATTTGGCAAAATGGGGAGCTACCCAAAAAATGGAAAACAGCGATATTTATCCCCATTTTGAAACCTAACAAAGATAGGAATAACATTAACTCGTATAGACCAATTTCACTGACCAACAATATTTGCAAAATCATGGATAAAATTATCACTAACAGACTCAAACACCACCTGGAGAGCGATAATTTGATATCTCCAAACCAATGTGGTTTTAGAAATAAAATATCTACTACGGATTAATTAATTAAATAGGAGTCCGCTATTAAATTAGCCTTTAATAATAAACAGAGGACTAATAGAAACTTAATTGCGTTTTTCTAGATCTTGAAAAAGCGTTTGATCTGGTGTGGACCAAAGGATTAATAGCCAAGTTAAATCATTTTGGCATTACTGGTCGCATATTTAATTTTATACAAAACTTTTTAACAGACCGCAAAATTTTAACTAGGGTAGGGGCTACTTATTCTGAAGAACACTCCTTTGAAAATGGGACTCCCCAAGGCAGTGTCCTCAGCCCCACCCTCTTCAACCTCATGATTAATGATCTTGACTCTAATCTCGCCTCACCCGCAATAGGATTATCACAATTTGCAGATGATAGTGGACTATGGAGAGCAGGAAACCCCTCCAACCACACTCATATGGCTGAAATGAAAACAAATCTAAATAACATTGGTAAATGGGCTGACAAATGGGGATTTAAACTGTCGCACAAAAAAACTGTAGCTGTACTGTTCTCACTTTATAGAAAAAACACATTATACCCCAACCTCCAAATTCAAAATAAACAAATTAAATTCGTTAAAATAGCCAAATATCTGGGTATGTACTACGATGAACACCTAACGTGGGTATCTCATATTGATGACCTTGTTAAAAGGTGCAATATTGATTTGAACTTACTTAAGAGCCTCAAAGGAACCCAGTGGGGTGCTACCCAAGAAACAATAATGACGCTATATAGGGCCTTAATTAGATCTAAACTCTACTATGGATGCCAAATTTACAACATGGCCTCCATAACCCAACTCATAGCAGCAGGCGCTCAAATCCTGTATATGTATTACCATATACATCTACAGCAGAGTTGCAGGTCTTAACAGGAGAACCGCCATTACAGCTTCGAAGGCAGGGACTCGTGTTGAGATACGCAACTCGACTGTCCACCCACAATAAAACACACCCCACTCTAGAAGCTATCAACAAATGCAAAATTCCTTTTAGGAAAACTATTAAAAATAAGTCATCCTTTGGCAAAATAGTACATGAATTAAATCTACAACTCCCAGTAGATATATTCCAAGTGGAAACTAACCAAATATTTGATAAAGAACCTTGGAATAATACATTAATGAAAGTAAACATCTCCCTTATAGACAAAGGTAAAAACGAAAATCAACAACATTATTTAAAAACAGCTGCAATGGAACTAATCAATAACCAATATAAGAACTATACTCATATATTCACGGATGGTTCCAAAATTACAACCACTTTAAAAGAGCTGCCGCTTGGGTCATTCCAGCACTCAATATCAAAATGGGCAGCCGCCTACTGGATCACTGCTCCATTTACACAGCTGAATTCTGGGCCATCCTGGAATCTTTAAAATGGACACTAGAAAACAAACCAGATAAGACCTTGTTTATTAGTGATTCACTAAGTGTCCTACAATCAATACAATGCAATAATACTAAATCAAGAGAAAACTTTCTTAATCAAATTAACCAAATAATTAAAATACTCGATACTCAAAACATAACAGTAGAGTTTCTATGGATACCATCCCACATCGACATAAAAGGCAATGAATTAGCTGACCAATTAGCCTAGAGTAAACTCACTGAACCTAATTACATGCCACTAAAGTATAGTCCAACAGAAATTAACAATTTAATCTACACACTGATAAATCAAAAGTGGCAAAAGGATTGGAACCATAATAAACAAGGGAGATTTTTACATAGTATTGTCAAAGAGGTCATAGAAATACCCTGATACCCAGGTGCAGCAGTTATGAACAATCTAAAATAAATAGGATCATTCTTGGAAAAACAAAATTAGCTAACAGTTTTGGAAAATATATAGGACCTTTTCCGCACAACATCAACTGCTTCCATTGTAACGTACCAGAAGATCTGTACCATATATTCAATATCTGTAACAATACGCAAAAAGAAAGAGACCTATTTATAACTAAACAATTGAAACTTGCCGCATCAAGTACATATCCAGAAATAATTCAATTATGCAACAAAAACCCTTAAAGAACATAGTATAATATAATTGAATTTCTTAGAACTACAGGGCTAATGGATAGAATATAAGTATAACACCATATCATCCATAAATGAAATGAATGTTTTACTGGTACCTAAATATGCATATAAAATAATATTGTTCTAAGGGGAGGGAAGCGTACGGGGCCAAAAGGGATTCGTTACCCTTAAGGGAGCCCACCTACACTATGCTGGGTATAACGTTCCCATGGCGGCTCCAGAGCAACCTAACCTAATGGAAAATAATATCGTTACGAGGGATGGAAGCGTACGGGGCCAAAAGGGACTCCAGAGCAACCAAACCTAATGGAATGGTAAAATAACATGGAACAATAAAATTGGCTTAAAATAAAAAAAAATACATAAAGGTATAAACATCAAAAGTTATATTAACTACCAGTTATACAGTCAATAAGGCAAGCGTCTTACCTCTTTTCTTCTCTTATGCTTCTAAATCCTTCCTTCTATATAACTCCATGACAACATCTCATACCGCTGTGGTTAAAGTATAACCACTAACACGTGCCCCTAACTATGGTCCCAACTAGTGTGTATGAGGTAGTCTCAAACCCAAGACTATGAGGTCCAGCAACACAAGGTTGCAACCAAAAATATGCTAATTTAGAAGATGACCTCAAATTCATACACTATAAATATAGTTAATCCCAAAACTATCAGGCCATGCAGTAACTTAATAACATCATGCATTAACTAACAATGCAAATAGTTGTCATATGGGGTTATATATTCTATACAAAATAGCACAAAGAATTCCAAATTGATAGGGAAAAATACGGAAGCAAATTGACGAGGGAGCTAGGATGTTTAGAGTGAGAATCCAAAACAAGGCACCCAAGATGTATACAGGGAATCATCGAGCGAGTACAGGGTCAAACAAGACACTCAAGAAGTATACAGGGACCAACCACAGGAGCAGAGGGTTAATCGGTCACTAACAAGTGATCATGGGATTCTCCAAAAACTAAGTCCTTTTTTAGGGCTATTGTATTTCAATGCCTTAATAGGGTCTTCCACTTGGTTACGGAAACCCTCCTTGACAAGCTCTATCCAAAAAGCCTAACTTGATCATTTTTTGGACCCACCGCTCAAAATTAACAATCTATTTCTCTCTGACAGTAGCTACCTTTCAAATGACGTTTAGTCATATTAGCAAAAGATATTGTTAGGGACATATAATATGTATACTTTTGTACTAGAAAATTGGCATCGTTAGGAATGTAATTTAATTCTTCATCTCTACCATTTGATGAATTGCATCTGTGGCTTATACAATTTTGGCATAGGGAAATCCACTAGAAAAACTGGATTGAATTTGGAATAAGCGTACGTACTTTCGATTGGTTGAGAGGTTGAGTGCGTGATGGGTCTATTCCCACTCACCCAGGTCTAAAATTCATATCATTAGCCCCTTTTTAGGGGTATGATATGACGACCAAATTAAATAGCGCACTCTGTGCGCATCATTGCAAGGAAGATGTGGCACCATTCCATCTTCCTAGATAAATTAAATCACTATCATATAAATAAATGGCAGTGCAAAATAGTGAACATATGACTCTAGTGGCCGGTTTCACTTTAAATCCAACTATTCATTCATACAAGATCTCTAATTTGAACGTACGTAAAAAGACGAGATGTAACAGGATTTCCTTGAAGATCCAGATGCACAAGATCAAAAACTGCTCGAAAACGTTATGAATATACCACAATAATGGATACTCAAATTAGCCCTCAGCTGAAAACCAGCTTCTAAACGAAAATGTTGACGGTCAAAGATACCATGGCGACGTAAAGTGTAAAATTAGCTGTAAGAGATGAGACTTTCCGGAGACAAAGACATTGCTCAAGACCGACATAGATGGCGGAAGATAGTTGCAGCCTTATGTTCATGACAGGATGAAGAGGACTAACTAAATATATTACTTGCTAACTCCTTAATTTACCTAATGAGTCTTTATATAATATACAAACGTTACGTGCTTGATTAACCATATTAATAAAACAATGTCGAATGCATATTTCGCTCCATACTACAAGTTTGAATGAGGAATTTCGGATATCATTTCATACACTGATAACGTAGTTAGCTTTATATACATTTAAAAAATCCAACAGAATTAACGAGATTTCACCTTGGTTGTTAGTACCTAATGATTCGTGTTATTACCGTTGCGATTGAAGTCAAATCTAATTTATTCCTCGTAGCTATGTCTCTCCCATATGTTCAGAAAACTATTTTTTTTTCTTTTCCTTGAAAACGTTCTAGGGATAGGAGAGTTTATACGTAACGAAATTTGTCTTTTTGGAAGAGGGTGCGGATGCTTGAAGTAATCATTGGTGTACACCAATTTAAGATTTAATTATTCGCTTTACAGTATTGTAAGATACTGTTTTTATCCTATTTTTTAGATTGACTTAAATGTGTTGTCATGTCCTCAAAAGTAAGCTAACGTTCAGCATATGTTAAAGTTTAATTATTTAGGTTTGCATTTCTTACTTATCACTTTAATACGCTGCTGTTTTTATAAATTTTAAATTCAAGTCGGAATGTTCCTGTAATCTTCACATATATTAAGCATTTAAATTAAAAATTAAAATTGAAGTCATTCTTGAGTAATATGACGGAACGGAGTTGCTTGTAGTGCAATAAAAAGAGTATGGGTAGGACATAAAGAAACCAACAAAAACAAAATAGGTAGAAAAGAAATATTGGTTTGTTTGTTTGTTTGATTAGGATTTTTAACGTAGTTATAACAATGTTTTAGTCACTTCGCAACGATATCTGCAGTGATGCAGTTTATAGTGCTGTCTAGCACTGGGGCATCATGCCGCAGACATGTATCATGATATCCCACCTAGTCATATTATCCTGACACCAGGCGCGACCAGTCCGAACACTAACGTCTTAATGCTGCGCGCCAAGCGAGGCAACTGTTAGTGCCATTTTTTGTAAGCCTTTGGTATGACTCAGCCGGAGATCGAACCCACGACCTCCCGCTTGAGCTTCGGACGCTCTAACCACTAAGCCACCGGAGAGAGAAAGCAAGAGGGTAGAGAAAGAAAGAGGGAAGTGCAAAACGCTCTTGATAAATAAGATCAATTATCTTAACAAATCATGGTTTCGTTTTGAACGTTTAATATTTCAACTCATGAAATTTATTAGCCGATATCTCGAATAACCTCATAATTTAAATGGGTAAGTTCAAAAACGAGGCCGACTGTAAGCAAGTTTGAAATCTATTTATGCCAACATTCGTCATGTTTTGAATCAAAACTAGATATTCTACTCACGTAATAAACTCCCTACATACCTTAATTTATGGCGCTGTTTACGTCAGATCCCTATCAACGGTAAAATTAGGTTCAGTTCTCCAATCACATACTCCTATGAATAAATATAACCCTTTTTAATTTATTATCTTCCCTTTATTACCATTATTCCTCCTTTAGCAACCATTTTGAAATATGATCTAATATATACGGTTTATGCTCATGAGTAACCCTATCTAAGATTAAACTGATGCGCTCTTTTTGCCATATTGATTTGAAACCATCTACCTTTTAAACAACATATATATATATATATATATATATATATATATATATATATATATATATATATATATATATATATATATATATATATATATATATATATATATATATATATATATATAGAGAGAGAGAGAGAGAGAGAGAGAGAGAGAGAGAGAGAGAGAGAGAGTTAATAATTGTAACATATAACTAAAACACTTTTTCACACTACTAGAATTTCTAGAGTTCACATGCACAGTTTAGCCGACTACTTAACTGACTTGATTCTTACAACAACATACAATCAATAGGATGCGAAAACAGCCCACATCTTATGCAATGCACATTTAGTGGAAATTAATTCAGAAGTTCGTACCGTTCCTTTCAATCTAAATGCATTGTCAATCAAATCGGTTTTGTTTTACGATATTTTTATGCAGTATATATCCAAATGAAACATATTTACTATCTAAATTTCAAATAATATACTAAATAATGAAATTTTATATCGATTAAAAGGAATACCTGTATGCACCCTAAGGCAAGACCAAGTTGAACAAAAAGATAGATGAAAAACTTGTATACAATTTTAAAATTACGACGAACAGGTAGGTAGTGTCTAAGTGCGATAATTCAAACAAAATCCATTCGTGTAAACCATACTACGATGAATTATTTAATTCATCAAATGATGTGCTTTCGTTTGAAAAATTTGTATACACAATTCTTATGTTTCTGGCCAACTTGAAATGTGGAAACTAGTCACGTTATGATTCTAATGGACATAAACTTACTAAAATCACAGTTTGCAGACATTTTGAAAGGTGTGATCTTGATATGTTTTAGTTGCTGGCATTAATTTATTGATTAGTGAATCAGATGGATCGTATTTGTATCTACCTTTTTACTGTTTAAAAAATAATATTTGACGATAAAATGTCTTAAAAGGCAACATTTTTCCGTTAATTTTTCTACGTTAATTTTAGGCAAAGCGACATAAAATACTAGTAACCTTATATAATTCTCTGTATTCCATTACAGACTAAATTTAAATTACAGAATTCAGACGCGTCGCCATAATATTATCTACAGTGTTTCATTACCAAAAAAGAACGTTAAAAATAACATATTGTTATAATCTACACTTGTTTTAATTAAGGCTAAAATAAAATAGTAATGCTATCATGTTTGCTCAAAGCACAATTAAATATAAACAATAAAACTATCAATATCTTAAATCGTTAATTTTCGAGCGTGATGTTTACGAAGTCAAGAACTTTATGACACGCTCAAACTATTTATGATGTAAAATAAAATGCACTTCGGATTCTTTTTTAATGTGCTTGTTCCCTGCCCCTCTTATTCATCGACACCAAGACATGCAGCTACAGTATAAAACACGCTTTTATTTCTTCGCTGCAATATAAGTGCTACTCCGATTGTTTTAAAAAAAATCCAAAATAAATATGTTGTAAGAATACAATCTTACAATCTCATGGAATATTTGGCCCAAAAATATAACCTTCGATTTTTCACACAGTTAAATATGTCATGTCAGCATGTGTACTTTAGACAACAACCAATCAATCTGTTTAGTTTCCATAGAGCATGCGCCGTAACTTTTCAAACTACGTTAAAAAGCGAATTATCTCCTCGATCAAAATAGCCTTTATAATATCTAGAATAGAGATATACGCGGAATGGCTTTGAAGTACATGGTACTGTTCATATTGCTTACAGGAGGTATTCTTGTTTCTCCATGTTTCTTATCAAATTATTCTCGCACACATGAAACACTGCAGATAATATTTATTTTTAAAATCTTTCATCGGCTAATTTAACGCTTGGCTCAAGCTTTGTCTTTAATTCTAAGACATATGTCTATCGAATATTATCTTTTTCCAATTTGGCATCGTAATTAGTATATTTTGTTTTCCATATGAAGAAGGCGCTATTTCAATATATTTTACTTCTTCAGTGATATGAAGAATATATATATATATATATATATATATATATATATATATATATATATATATATATATATATATATATATATATATATATATATATATATATATATATATATATATGTGTGTGTGTGTGTGTGTGTGTGTGTGTGTGTTCACAGTATCCTTCATTTGTTACTTTTGATTTCTTTTTCAAATTCAAGATTACATTGCGTTGATCACTGGTGTCCAACCTGTAGGACATGCTTTCACAGGTGTTGTAATTTATTAAATCTATTAATTAATTTATTATTAATTAATTTATGCAGTTCGTTTATCTTTGAAAAGCATAATTTAACTAAATATATATTAGCAAAATGCTTCAAATAAATTGCATTGACATAAAAGTAGTCTACTAATTAATTTTTTTTCCAAGACAGGTCATAGAGAGACTGTGTACGTATATGTATTAAATATTGACATACAACAATTAAAAGACAACAAGTTGCCAGCGCATGTGACACACAAACGTACAACCTTTGTATTTTTATCATAATTGAAGAATATAAAGTAGCATCCGTTTAGTCTTAATAAGCTACGATAAATAAAACCAGAGTTTATCTCATCTTAAGCTGACCATAAATTTGAGCATGTGAGCGATTGCTCAGCGAACAGTCGGAAAGAAGTAAACAAACCATCACGAAGCAGCATTGGAATCCTTGAAAATAAAAGCAGTTAGGATTTTCATGCAATCAATGGATTATGTGGTGTAAAGATGTGACTTGAATTCCAAATAGATTTTATATAGGTTTGCCAAGTACAAATTTATCTGACAGATTTCTTTGATACACACGGCCATTCATCTCTGCCCCAATACGATGTCCTTTCGTCTGTCAGTAGAGAGTGTACTTTGACAATGTATATTGTATTTTTATTTTTTGATGCTCATGTTTTCAGTTTCAACACAAAATGAATGTTTAAAATATGCGACCATACCAAATGCTGGACAGCGTTGCGTTATCGTGTATGACTTCGACTTGACACCAGGCTGGTACAGAGCTGGTGATGAAAATATGCCAACTGAAAAACCGAAATCCCTGTATATCTGTGGGACGCAATTCCCAATATGGATGAATGGTGATTACCTAACTTTGCAACTTAAACATGGCGTAAATCAAAACATATTGTATCATTATGTACATCATAATCATCATCACAATTGTCATCATCATCATCATCATTATCAACATCACCATCATTTAAGTAATTGTTTAAGCATTTAACCATATAAATATATAATATATGGCATGGTAGACAAATGTAAATTAATAAATCTTTTTTCAGTTCAAAATAAATAGAAAATCATGGAATGATAATTATAATTATAATTATTTTCTTTATTATTACTATTATTAATACTAATAATATTATTATTAGTAGTAATAGTAGTAGTAGTAAATGTTCAGATATGAAACCGATGAGTGTTTCTCGTTGCTGCTTTCCTAAGTTATTTGTTACTTTGCAAGGAGAGTATTATTCAAATCCTTGTAGGTAATAACTATAAGTTAGTATTGCTGTATTAATTTAATGTTTCTCAAGACTCTGTATGAATTTACCACGTATGTATATTATTAAAATGTTAGCGCATTTTTATATGTCTCTCACTGAGAAATAGTTTCAAAATGAAATGCGACCATTAAAACTTTGATATTTGAAAATGTTTACATCAACTACTATCGTAACAAACTGTTATACAAACTAACTATATTTAGCCATATACCCACTAGCACATTGGAATCAAAACGAAGCGTTATTATTTAAAGGTGGTGCACCTGATATTTCAGTCTTGAATGATAACAGCCAATGTTGACTGTTAGTAAACAGATATAACTTAAATTATATTCAAGTTATCCAGTCCGTCTGCCGTCTGTGAATGACATAGACCTCTTAGAATTTAGACCCATGTTTAACCAATTGTATTGTAGGAAGTGTGTCATAAAGCTTTATCATATATATATATATATATATATATATATATATATATATATATATATATATATATATATATATATATATATATATATCAACAGTTTTCCAAATCAGGGTGTTACAAGAAGCTTGCATCAGTTCTTTGGATATTCGAAACTGTCACAAATTATATAAATTATGTTGTTTTTGTTGTGTTTTACGCCATTTATCAGCACAAGATAGGCTAGAGATGGCGGATAGTATTAATAATGGAGGAAGATCCCAGGAAACCCCCGGAAAGAACAACCTACCCACAAGAAGATATCGGCAAGCATTCTCACATGCCCACATTGGTTGCGCCGGAGACTCGAACCCACACAGACAGAAGTGAGATGGCAGTGATCCGTAACGATGAGTCCTTTAGACCACTCAGCCTATAAATATACCATGTGTGTGCGGTGTACTCTCTAAGTAGATGAAAAGTAGATTGTTTGTTTGCGAACATCCAAATTTGAAGATTAGAATGGGTAACAATAATATTTTATATTTCATTGAATCATGTTTCAGAATATATTTCAAAATGAAAATAAGAAAATTCCCATAAACTTACAATTGCATTTATTACGCAAATAAACGAATGGGCCAAAATATCATCGATATATGACCTGATAGATTAGCATATGCAGGTATTGTTATTGTATGTCACGCCTGAATGAAGATTCGGTGAAAACGTGTACAATAAACCTCTTTATTAAATTTATTGACGAAATGTTATACAATTTTCAGGTACTCTTTCATCTGAAGAGGATGGTATTGTTGACAGGGTCGCTTGCCGTGTTATCGGACAGTCTGCTTGCTCCATAGAATACGGCATTAAAGTAAAAGCTGTGGATCATTCTGTGTATATTTTCTGTCTAAAACCGCAAGTAGACAAAATGCATATTGTTTTGGTAAGCCTATTACGAATTCCATAGTTCAAAACTGTCTAGCAATTTTTGTAACAAATAGATCCTCTTCCGAATATTTCATAGTTTGGCTTTCGTGTCTCTAGTATGTTTTTGCAGCCTAAAGTAGCAGTCTTATACATTTTCATTGCATTTTAAATACTTAGATCATCATAAATCACGTGCACGAAAAGTGGAATATATTTTAGTTATTGGTTTTAAATAACTTTGGAATTAAAATTATTGCTTTTATTAGTTTAAAGGAAATTGTTTGGTTTTATATTTTCAGGCATTGGCACGGAAGGTAAGTAATTCAGCAAAGTATCATGCATGTAATAAGCTTGTAATGTTAATACTTTATTTTGAAAACCAATATAGACGTATGCTGTACACTGAATAAATACAACACATTAATACCATAGCTTCTTTAAAAGTCATATTTCATGGAAAAATCTATTTAGAAAAAGGTTTCTTAAGACGGACTTCTTAATGCTTTATATGACTTTACAGTATTGTAAACTAGTCGAACCGTTCCATGAAATCCTGGAGAAGAATCGAAGTTTCTGCGAGAAACAAATAAGTGTACATTGCAGCTGGTAATGTATCCTTGCTGAAATATAATTGAAAACTAAAAGTTGTTGCTCATTAAACTTTTCACGTAGACAATTAAGAGGAAACATAAAGAGAAAATTAGTACATATCTGATTAAAAGTCCTAATTGTCTTATTATTTGCTATCCATATTTCTGATTTGTGAAAAGAACACATATGTACCTGTACAAATAGATCATATCAGATGAGTAGTCAAATGGAAAACAAATAAACATATTTCCATGCAAATTGAAAATGGCTATACATGAATATATATATATATATATATATATATATATATATATATATATATATATATATATATATATATATATATATATATATATAACTTAACGCTAAACCTTAGTACACCCTATATGCAAAAAAATCAAAATATTTGTCCTGTGTTTAAATCTTTATATTTATTTGTCAGCCTCAATATTAATCACGTACAATTAAATTTAGCTAATACACTTTCGCAAACTAGATTCCATAGAGATAAATTCATGCCAATATTTGAATTAAAGGGCAGTATGAATAATTATATATAATGCATAAATTCTCATTTTTTAACGGATGTTTTAAAATTCATGAACTATATATTATATTTTCCTTATGAAGCTTTCCAACTTCATTCATTCGTATAACTTCTGAATTTTAGAATATTATACAAATAGTTAATTCTCGATCAATTTCAAGATAGCCAAAAGAATAAAATGTAAAAACTGTAATTAATACAACAATTAATATAAAGAAATGCATTTTACTCATTTTAAAATAGAATATTGATTTAGAATATGTTGCTAGATATTACTCTTTCTTGCTTAAAGAATACTTTATTTCAACATTAAATTTAAACAAGAAGTTGGTAGCGAATTCAACTTTTACCATAAAAATTACATAAATATAATTAAATATGAATTCTGTAAAACATAAAACATTCTATTACAATATATTGTAAATAAAAGAATTCAGTAGCAATGTTGCAAACATATCAATTTTACCATTAAAATCTCAAAACATTAAAAATACCTATTTCTAAAAGAAGTTATGACATATACAGTTCTTACCTGTAATGAAAAAACGAACATTCCGCTAGCTTCTAAGTATAAGGAACTGACCTGAGCAATATACGCCTCTTACTTATACTCGTTTGGCGCAAGTCAGAACCAAATATGGTAATCCCTTAATATACTAAGCCAGCAGTGACGCCTGTTCATCATTAGATAAGAACCATTTTGTTTTACGTCACTAACAGAAGGCCAGACTCAGTCTTAGTCACCGGGTAGGAAATTCGCCAATGCGTAATCTTGAAATTTGTCTGGTTTTTAGATCTATATATTTCTTACAGAGCAGCTAGGGAGTTCTTACTGAATCTGCGAAAACAGCATACAATGTCTTTAGTAACATCATACACTTATTCCACACAACAATGTACATTCGTATAGCTAGTGATGCACGTAGCCAATTTTATGCTTGCACAGCAACTATTTTCATTCCATTAATATATAGTTGTGCTTTGGAAATAAATGAAATTAATCTTAATATATTTTAGAAACTTACTTTAATATAAATGAATAAAACATTACTTTAATGCAATTTAAAGAAATGACAATCTTATTAATTTTACCAAAAAAATCTATCATAACACATCGCTTTTCATATATATATACTTCGTCAATACTAACAAGTCATTTTCATATATTTAGGTGAGTTACCTAACTTTGTTCCACCTAAACCAATGGTGTATCCGATAGAAGTTGTAAAGCAAGGTGTATATGCCGTTTTCAGTCGTGTTCATTTCGCTTGTACCTTTTTGCCGTCAGCAGACCCATCAGAAGCAGGTCTTCACTATCAAGTGTACTGGTACGCAGCGAAGGACGGTTCAGAAGTAATGCACGTCATGGAAGAACAACTTAAAGACAAGTTCGACGACCTACAACTCACAGAAGAGATTTTTATGAATAACATGAAACAATCACTTGATGTAGACGTAAGTCTCTTTTCGTTTGCTATTAACATTGATCAGATTTCTTCTTCAGAAATTTACGTACATACTAAATATCATTTCATACGATTTCTCCACATGTAGGGTCCAAATCTTAATATGTACACAAAATGTGACTAATATCTAATTAATCTGCTTGAACATTTATATCAGAAGTGTTGATGCTAGATATCGTTTGTTTCTACTTAATTATTTGCTGGATTATTTTGCACTCTCTTGTCTCCTTTTCTTTCAGTCTCCATTCTTCACCTGAAGCATTAATTGTCGATCGTAATTATTGTTAAATGCATGTGATCTTTACTGCGTGCAGATACTAAACCCACCATAATAATGACATAAATTGTAATGTCATACGTTTGACATCAATTGACTAAATCTTTCCTAAAGAAACCGGACTGCTTACATTTGACTTTATGAAAATGAGACTACAGCTACCACGACGTTTTATAGATGCATACACGTTTTGCACATAAAATCTGTGTCATCTGTATTTTAATTGAAATGGATATTTTGGTAGTTTAATTAGTGGTAGCAGTAGAGATGGTGACCTATAAACAGTATACGTGTTTCTTTCTCTTTAAAGATTAGTTGCGCGTTCTTACCTGGATCGTTCTCCCAAAGACCCGATCGTTTCTTTGCTGGAATCAATGTAAGTGTGCACATCCGAAATCTCTATGTGAATATAAGGATATTTGCACTAATTAATTTAATACACGATTGAACGATACATAATTACTTTGCATGTATTTTAAAAAGATAAAAAAATAAAGTACAATGCTGTGAAATAATGTAACGGCTAATTTTTTTTATAGATATAGGATTAATTTATTTAAATGTTATTAACATTTCATTCCAAAACATAAATAGTTTTCTTATATACAAATTGAACTTCAAGGCTACATACATTGTGCACTCACGTTTATGAGGTCATAATGTGTTATTGTACAAACATACTTTAATCATATCCTCACTCTTACTCCAGTACTGGAAAATTACTCATATTTATTTACAGACATACACATAATGACACATCCATCCATCCCCCACATCCATCCATCCATCCATCCATCAATCAACCCCGCCCCCCACCACATATACATCCATCCATCCATTCTTCAATCCATATATCCATCCATAAATCCACCCCACACACACACCCACACACTCCCACACCCACTGACCCACGCACACACACTCACAGACACACACACACACACACACACACACACACACACACACACACATACATACATACATACATACATACATACATACATACATACATACATACATACATACATACATACATACATACATAACATAACAAACTACAGTATGACATGAAAAAGAATTTGTGAGGCGTTTTACTTTAAAAAATGTCATGTTTAATTTTAGTCCGATGTTATATTCTAGGTTAACGTTGCAAAGTCCCTCATTACCAGAGGAGACACTAGTAGTGTATCTATAACCTCAACAATATAAGTTGGTTGTGATGGAAAGAAATGCCCACTTGCAGTTTTGGCATATGTCCCAGACAAAGATAACTGCAAAGAGTTATTATTCCGGGATTACTGTGGAACCGAGATAGCCTTCGATCAATGGAATAGCTACTTTAACATAAGCATTGTTAGATCGAACGGAGCTGCGGACAAAGCCAGTGGGAAGTTTGACATTTTTTTAAAATTGGAAATTTCATTATGCCACGAATTTGGAATAATTACCCTTTACAAACATTTTCGGTATGATATTTGTTTAATGATTTCGTAAAAACAGAACACCCTCCCTCCTCTCTCTCTCTCTCTCTCTCTCTCTCTCTCTCTCTCTCTCTCTCTCTCTCTCTCTCTCTCTCTCTCTCTCTCTCTCTCTCTCTCTCTCTCTCTCTCTCTCTCTCTATATATATATATATATATATATATATATATAGTTGTTAGATAGATAGATATATAGATGGAGAGAGAGCGAAACAGACGAAAAGTATCATTGTAGACAAAAAATCCGACAGAGAGTTATACATATAGTAAAGTATATGTTGTCCATTTATTTTAAATGATATTTGATATTTGAGGTGATGAATTATTTATGAATAATTGAAATGCTGGCTAGCATACATTATGTAATGTAGCTGTTATTTGGTTGTTTATCGCTAAAATGTGTTGAATATATAATATATCACTTCTCCTTCGTAACATAGATTTGTTCAGCTTGGAAGTTATAACATGTCATTGTTCTAATGGAAACCTATGTTGCAAACTATTTTATCGTCCAGATTATCCGTCTTGTATGTGCTTTTGACAATTCTCAAACAGCAAAATCGCTATATATAATATTATCATACAATATGTGTATTTATTTTTTAAAAAAACGCAACTTTTTTATATAGATACAGATTAATGAGTCCGTGAACCATATATGGAAAGATGAAACCTGCTATTCACATAATGACTTACAGATGAAAACCTTCGCCCATAGGTACAAATTCCTTTAATGACCTTTACGTGCATGAGGTACTTCCTGACTTCAGATGCGTATAATAACTAGAAATAAAGCAGTTTAACCCTTTCGTTATCTTAGATAATTAATGATTTTTATACTTCTATTATTGCATCATAATCCCATGTTAGTTTTTTGGAATTCTGATCTCGATAGCAGTTTTCTTCATCTGATCATCAAAATCAGAAAAGTTCAAAGATTTATTACTTTACGTTGCTTATTTTTTTAATGAATGGGACGAAATATTATTCAAATAATTGAAAACAAACTATCAGTGTTCTTTAAATTGTTTATGAACTTATTAAATCACATATCCGTTATCATGTAGAATGTTCAAGCTATGTATCGATCCCTATTAAAAAATAAATGCAAAGCTGATAAATTGACAGTGAATTTCATTAAATTTACTAGAAATACGCATCTTATATAGGGCAGGGTGTTCGTCATTGTCTTGCTTTTTTCCCTTTTAGATAAAATTGTCCAGTGTCCTATTTCTCTGTGTTATTGTATCTTTCTAGATATATTCCATAGCGATACCAGTAAATTGAAAGCAAAGCTGTATA
Organism: Unio delphinus; assembly: GCA_029339505.1. Taxonomy (NCBI): domain Eukaryota; kingdom Metazoa; phylum Mollusca; class Bivalvia; order Unionida; family Unionidae; genus Unio; species Unio delphinus. Next base: position 58,445 of record JAQISU010000713.1, on the reverse strand, counting down.
TTTTCTTGATTGTTTGTTGGATCAAGACCTAAATGGCGTATTCGTTACGATACGCGTCTCATGTGATCTGATACTAGTGCAGATTAACTCGAGAAGTGCAGATCAGCTCGAGATGATGATGGCATTCCAGTCAACTATCCACGCCATTAACTCACGTTAATTAGAGATTTCACAAATGTAACGAGTAACGATAATGTTTGAAAGTGGCAAGTGTGATTACGTGATGGTAGTTAACTGTTTGAATAATACACGTTTCAAAACAATTCCTTAGCATTCCTTAAACAGAACGAAATGTGTACATACCAATTTAAACACCAATCGAGTACCTTATATATTTGTGATAACGTTCAAGCTTCTATTCCAAGCTCACAAAATGAGTTTAGACATTCAGACTGACTAACCGCAGGAAAGCAGATAACAAATTATAATATCGTTTCCGCTGTTCTAACCAGTATGACAATTGATGACCATTATTTAATTCAACTAAATAAAGCTATATAGTACATTTCTGAGCCATAATGTTTTTATATTTATATGAACATTTCTCTTTATTTGAGTAATTTTATTTTCTTCCTCCAGAACGTTTGAGAACCACGTTGATGGTGAATTTATACTATATCGACATCTCAAATACACAACAGAGGTAAGTACGGCAATAAAGGAAGATAATGTAAAGATAAACTATTCAACACTGTAACTTGAAAAGGAGATATAACTGTAATTGTTAAGATGTTAAGATGTGCATTATACGTACTGCAGTTTAAAAAAAAGAGCTTACAAAACTGTTTGCAAAAGGTGTGAGGTCGAAATAGCACGGAGTTGCACAAATAGATATTATATATAAACATATATCTGATTCAATATAAATTAAAAGTGAAAATTAATATAAAAAACAGTTGGGCGAAGATCATTTACTTAAGGCAATATAAATTTAAGACAATAATGCAAGCTTTAAATTGAATAAAATGTTTCATACCTTAAATGGATTTTTGTTTTCCAATTTCACGGTGCTTGGTTTTGTTGTGTTTTTTTGTTTGTTTGTTTTTTATTTCTATTTCTATCATTATAGATGTTGTAAAACGCTTAGAACTTCTAAAGATTATGCGCTATACAAAGTCCTCATATTGTTATTATTATTATTATTATTGTTATTATTATTATTATTATTATTATTATTATTATTATTAAAGTGTTTATACTATTGTATATTGTGATCTCGCTCTATGTACTACGGGGCAGATCTTTGAAAAAGTTTACAACCACTAAAAGTAAAATTACTGATTTATGTATTACAAAGCCCAACTAAAAAAATTGTAATTACAGCCTCGGGCTTAAAATGGAAACGTCTTAAAGAAATAATGTTTAAATGGACAAAAATTACTGGTATGAGGATAGCGGAATAAAAACTATGTAGATTTACATAATCAGGAATTAAATTATGATTGAAATAATTGCAATGCTTGTTCTCGGCACCACTGAGTGAGTAAGAGGGGATAAGTTGCTGCATTTGTTAATAGAGGCTGCACTCCCATTTAATGTAGACCTACAGACGTGTGTCATGTTTGACGCGTATACTACAAGACTGACCTATTCTGTTCTTGTCCAAATTTGCATTTTTGTTTGTATTTATGAGGAGGAATTTTCACGGTTTATTTATTACTGAATTGTAACGATGGGCACACCATCTGTAGCCAGGGTACACGCTTATTTTGTATGTGCCCGACGTTCAATACCTCAACCGCAGTACTTTCAATAAGCTTACCAATTGATGTCTCCTGTTGGATGTTCGGATAAATACCAATGGGGCTCAAGAGAAGATTTCCTGACACGTGACGTTTGCTTCCTATATATTATTTCGTTAGGTCCATTGTGGTATACGTAATAGCCTGGTTTAAGCCAGGATCCTGAACAAAGTAAATGTTCTATGCTATGTCTTAAAGGATCAAGAGTTGCTACTTAGCACTCGGAATGATCACGTTAGATTTTTAATTGAGATACACATTTCGCCAATAATTTTATATAATTGTTTGCTCATGTTTTCTCTCTAACATGATTCATGTTTAAATTGCCAAATCTACCTTCGTGTACCGTAAAATCATACCTGCTTTAGTTTTGTTTTCATACTTCTCAAAAAGGGTATACGTTATAACAAAGCCACTGCCACAAGAATATAAATTTGAAGAAACCCGTAACACGTAGGATGTAATAAAGTAGGCGTTACTGGTTATAAGACAATGAAACGATTTGAAGCCGCCATGTAAAGGATGGGTCTTTTATTCATGTCTATAATTGGATTTCATTTCATTATCTTGTAAGAGACGCAGGTAGAATCCACTCAATGCGATTGTGTACTAATGCATTACTACTATGTATTAGGGTTTTCCTGACGTATTCGTTTCTTTCATCTAGTAACTTAAATGTAATCAGACGTAATATGTGGTGTATTGTCTCTGCCCTCTGTTCGGAAATTATTTCGTTTTTGTAAAATATATAAAAAAGCAACATTAATATATTTTGCCAGGTGTTCTGAAGAGAGAGAGAGAGAGAGAGAGAGAGAGAGAGAGAGAGAGAGAGAGAGAGAGAGAGATCCTGTCTCAGATAGTGTTATAATCTAATTCATACACGTAGGGCTAATATGGGTCTTCAGGTTGCAGCCTGACAACTCATAATCAAAACCTAGTAGACGAAAATTAACATCATTCATTATTCATGGGTACTTGCATGAGATTGAGACATATAAGTGTGCTTGCAAGACACGTACGTCTTTACCGTCAGAATTTTGTCTCTATCTCTTAGGTTATTAAATAATACAGATATTCCTTCTTTTGATATTTTTTAAAGGGAAAAATACTTGCAAAAAATCATACTTTCCGGGGAGTCAAGACTTCTTCCTCCCGCAGAAAAGAATGGAATGGCTTAATTTGCGATGTTAAATACCTTAACCATGACCATTCGTATGGAAAATGTAAGCCCTTAATTTAACTTTGACAATCAGGCTGGTATTAAGCCCATCAAGGTGCGAAAACAACCCTATATTAGCTAATACCGATTTCTGGAACGTTTTATCCAGTTTCATCTATTTCAACTGGTACAAAAGTTGTGTCTTTATCATTTCAACTCGAATCAATTTGTATGGGTATGCACAGATGTGTTACTGTTTTTGCTATGTTAAGGAGATGTAATAAAAGGTATGTTAAACTTTGATTAAAATCCTCATTGAAATGCTTGTTATATGTTGTCGTCCAAATAAAAGCCACACTTGAACTACTAATATGAAATATTTACACCACCAAACACCTACAAACCCGAAACTATTCCCTTCCATGTATTAATTTTAAAAATATTAACAACTAAAGGTACAGATCAAGACGAGGTCATGTGGAGCACACTGGGCAACTTATGTGAGATGTAACTGTGGTGTAGCTGTAAAGGCCGGAATGGACGTGTTTGTTTTCGACGTGTGTGACACTATTCCTTTTATCGGCTATAAAGATGGTCGCTGTACAGACTCTACATTGGTCGTACTGAAAATGGATAGACGTATTAGACGTATTTTCTGGTATAGGTTTTGCATATGAGAATATTAACGAGTAGAAATGAATGAATCTTCAATCGAACTATGTTCATTGGGACATACAGGACGATCCATTTAGTCACAGACAATTCTCCTTTGGATCCGGCATACAAAAAATATAACACAATTCTTTATATTACATGTTAATAGTACTTACCGTTTAGTAATTACTGTTTAGTTTAATATGTACATATCATTATCAGCACTAAATGGTAATATATTATTTCATAATCTAATATTCACCAGTTAAATGCGCATGTTGTTGTCTCTTCTGAAAAAAATAAGATATGTTCTTGATTCATGTATCCATACATATAATGATCTGTCAACTCAATTATAATCTCTCTCTCTCTCTCTCTCTCTCTCTCTCTCTCTCTCTCTCTCTCTCTCTCTCTCTCTCTCCCTCTCTCTCTCTCTCTTTCTCTCTCTCTCTCTCTCTCTCTCTCTCTCTCTCTCTATATATATATATATATATATATATATATATGTGTGTGTGTGTGTGTGTTTGTGTGTGTCTGTGTGTGTCGGTGTGTGTACTGTTGATTAGATTACTTTCTTAATGTTCTTAAAAGAACATGTTACTTTCTCTTATTTACGTTCTTACCATTCCTTATCTTTGCATTATCCTGTGTTTATCAGAGTCCTTCAATCAGTCTAAATTCATGTGTATATTCCTTGTTTTTTATTTCAGATTTCATTTCCATATGGTACATACGTGCTTGTATCCGTTTGGTCATCTGACACTAGATTTGTGAATGTAGACGTGACACCTTCTATTAGCGATGATAATATGACCTCAACCGGACTGTGTGGGGCAATTAGCACAGATTGTTCTGGTGGGTTTCGTAACAGGGATGGGTCAGTTTCACAAGATGGTAACGGAAATTGTGTCGCAGACACAAACATAGAGAGGGCATTTATTGAAGAATGGCGGTAGGTTGTTTATCGATCGATGATATTACTATTGATCAATATGACGATTTATGTATCAAAAGTATTGTAAAACGGATATCAGTCACTACAGTTGTTGATACAAATATCATAGAGTTTATGCAAATGTAATTTTAACCTGTAATGATGCATAAAGCGATATTTGTTTCCTCTCATCACTTTTCCCATTTTTATTTTATTGCCTTACTAGAAGAGAGATATTGATAAAAGTCGTATGTCTAAAATTGATAATCCAATAATACTAACGAATCAAGAAAAGAAATTTAAACATATCGAAGTATTTACTTGTTTTATATATATATTACTAATATCATAACTACAACTAATGATAATACAAATAATAATGATCATGCTACTTTTTCTCCAATAACATGGATAATGAATAAATTTTTCTAAACTGAAAATGTAAGTGGTGTTTTAAGGTTTGTCACGCAATGCAATGTAACTCGCAAAATAGCCTGCAGTTATATTTTTGTACTATATAATGACTATTTAAAAATCTTGCATTAATTTTATCAGACTACTCTCAATATTATGCGTGCAGCTATGAAAAGTCCACGAAAACTCTTTAAAACCGATACATAATGCACTAGTCTATTATACATCCTCTTATTCCAACCTCCGTAAGAGTGATCCGTAATTATTCGTTATGGGCAATATTCAATCAATAACAGAAATAAACCTGGAAGGTGACAATAAAAAGGAAATATAACAAACTGCATAAAATAACGCAATTCATTATAATCGTATTCTAAAGTCAGTCTTTTTGTATTATTACCAAACATACAATAAAGTAAAGAGTTTTCAGCAACAGTAAATTAAATTGCAGAGTGTGGACGAATGAAAGTCTCTTCACACTGGGCAAAGATGTGGAAGACAGCCTGGTGCCTTGGCCATCATATGTGTGTGCGTGTGGGAACAAAGATACAAATGCCAATAAGGTTAACGCTACAATTCCTTGTGGTGGCGAAACAACACAAGAAAAATGTGATAAAGGTGCCGGAGTGGGCAAAAGGACTTGTGATATGCTGCATCAAAGGACGAGACGTTCGGTTCGTAATGTCGATAGATTCCCATCGCCACGACATCGTAAAAAACGTTACGCGTAAAATCAGGTAAAGAAAATCATCTCCAGTTTTTATTGAAATATCTTTTAAAACATCCTTTAATGCACTTATATATGCACTTATGTATGCACTTATATACTGTTTGTTTACAATATTTAGTTTCTAAACAATTTGGTCGTTTCATATCATTGATATTTTTAGAGAACATGTAAAGATGCATTGTAGACTTTCATATATTTGTAAGTGGATAGGCAGAGTCACTGACTTATAAACAGAAATAGGGAGAGAGAGAAATGGTTAACACAATATAATTCTATATCTTCGTTTACTTTCATTAAAGCTGTCAGAACAAATCAACATGACAGAGGAAGAGGCGCACACTTACTGTCAGAATTACATGAAAGAATCTCCGATTTTTGAATTGTGCAAAACTGTACCATCCACGAGATCCGAAGAAAATATTAATACATGTGTGATAGATATACTGGTAAATTCTATCGATATTGCTGTCATGTCCCAGTTTTTTTTAAATTGGTGATCCATTCTTCTTACGTAACACAGCAGTTTATAAATATCTTTTTAAAAACATACAACGAATTTTAGGATGATGTCAAGGTGCATTTTTAACACATAAATCGTCTGCTTACGTAATATCTGCTACATTAAATGATTCAATTTAAGACAGCATGAGATTTGTTTTTGACGTTGCTTCACTGGTTCTGTCCAAGTTTACACAGATGCGGTTGGTATGCATTATGCTGAGTACCTGTAATATCTGCAAAGTATTTCGTTCAATCCTATCTATCTTTTGTTTGTTTTCTCTTTCATCAATGATTCCGGATGAATATTATCTGTAATTAACTCGAAGATTTAAATACATTTACCTCGTATGTATAGGTATTATCATTTTGATAAAATATCGGTTGTTTCCTTTTTCAAGCTGTCGGCAAAAGTTAAAACATACTTGGAAATTCAACAAATAATTTCAGGACTACCTGTTTTAGCGTTTTTTGTTAAATGTATCAAATACATAATTTTCTTCAATACTTCATTTCCTGTAAGTGTTAGGTTTCGTGCTAAACACTTACCCTGTAATTAGACGGAGAAAATGGCTTATATGTATAACACAAAATCAAACATTATTTAGGAATTTAATGTATTGAAATCCGTTATCGTGTTTTTAAATTAGCTGACGAAGACAACCGTTTGGGCAGACTCTGCAAGAGAATCTATGAGGGAACAATGTCTTAATGAGATATCAAGGAATAATACCTTCCGTGAAGACGATGAAGAAGCGACGTAAATTATTGCAGAGATAGTAGAGAAGGCTTGTCCATCTATGTGCAACAAAAGAGGCCTATGTGTTAATGGTATTTCCCATTTGTAATCTGTTTATAACACACAAGGGGACATACGGACTACTAACATAACATTTTTCTAAATTTATGGTTATTTTTTTAAAACAAAGTTTATGTGTTAGAAATACACGGTTGTATATCATTATGCTCTTAAACTATTTCAGTAAAATGTTAAAGGCATACAACCTATGTAAAAACGAATGAAATTATATATTTATTTTTTCAGTTCACAATTACTTAATTAGATGAATAATTACGATTCAGGCTGTTTCTGAGGCCGAAATCAGGCCAGTATCGGAAATTTTGTGATAAGAAACGCGATTCTGAATTATTGTCTGCAGACAAAAATTCGCTGTTTGCCACGCCTATATTCACGTAACCTCTGTGTTGATTTCTCCCGAAGATTAAGAATTTTAGCCATGCGCAAACACGTGTTTACAAAAATAATGGCGTGTTCACAACTAGATCGAAAACCAAAACTTAGATTCTGAAAGGAGGGGGAAGAAAAGCTGTTTGGACAAATTATGGCAGCACACGCATATGTATTGGTAACCAGCATGAACGATGGAATAATAAGAAGTCCACTTTGAGCCTGGAAACTAATCCAGAGGTCGCCAAATTCTTGCTGGATACTGGTGAGTCTCAATTTTGCAATGAACAGTCAAGTTTTTATACCGCTATTTTATATCTGTATTGTTAACTCTTTATAAAAACTCTTAAAATAACATATTTTATATAAACTGGCATTATTCCATTTAGCTTGAAATAAAATGCGACAGCCCTGCAACAATATCGCTGAAAACCGCATGTACGTACACCACTACTGCTATTTTTGAGGCTATCAAAGGGGCATTAATGATCATCATTTTCGCTCGCAACCATAAGACTTTATTTAGAGGCAAGCAGTCACTTCTGTTTTTTTGTTTTTGTTTTTAAATAAATTTTATTTATATATAATGTAAATGGTGACGGCTGTAAATGAAAGTAATGCAATACAGTTAAGTATATATTATGCATACTATTATTTGTAAAGTATATACTATTATTGTGTCTAATAAAAAATTTATTTTCCCTTGCTATATTAGGTAATGAATTGAATGGCAGTGCAAGGAAAACATCAGAAAAATGTCACAGAAGACATGGCCACAATTTCTACACCTGGGCTCACAATTCATAGGATACAAATTCCTGCTGTATCTGATATAACCATATCATAATCAGATATGGCATCTGTGTAAGTATTACTACATTTTTAAAAAATTTTATGTATATTTACTTGTTTACAAATATTTTGGTAGATGCTCATCTAAGGATTTACTTGGAAATGTATCATTCTATATTAGTTTAATATTTTGTAGTTGGTAAAGATTGTACATTTTGTTAAAATCTGGGTTGTTTTATTTAGATTAATATTTTTGTTGTAAATTGTTTGTTGGCATATGTCTATTTTTTGTTATTGATCTGTTCCTCATCATGCTGTATGTATTTTAGTTAAAAGGCCTCAAGGGAGAATAGTCTTTGACTAAATTAGTCACCCCTTTAAATAAGTTATTATTATTATTTCATGAAGCATTATCATTCAGGTCATAATCACCAAGATAAATGATAATTTCTTTTGATACAAAACTAAACATTCCCAAGTTCAACATAAGTATTTACACATTTCAAAATTTTATTTTAAGGGATTCAGTCTTGTCTGAAGTTGATGGAAAAGTCTAAAAGTTTTATCAACCCATTTGAGAACGTATACTAACAAAAAAATTTGTGATACATACATAAAAGAGAATATTTGAGTTAAGTATCCTAAAAAAAACAATCATTATGATACATGCATGATATATGTAACTAAACTAAAAGTAATGTATAGTATTGTATTGGTATTTGTGGATGGTATTTGTGTATGAAACGGAAAGTTGCTCCCACAAAAGCTTTCTTTTCTGTGTATTATCAAACAAATAAAAATTGTGTATTTACAATTTATCTTAAATATAGTATCAATGCATAATTGAAATAATGAAGATATACTGGTTATCACATAAAGAAAATGAATACATTGTATTATAAATACAAACCATACTGAGGCCATAGTTATGGTTTCTCCATTTAATACACATGGAGAGGGGAAGGGGGTTTACCCAAATGCATATGCTTGTGTATGTGGGTGGGTGTTCTACTGATAATATACATACACATATACCTCGATAGTAATTTGTCTAATATGTAACCTGCTTGACTGGGTTCAGGTGGCGTTTGAGTTTTAGTGGACAATAGACAAACGTTTTAAAGTTATGCTGCTTATTTCTTTGATGCAGCCAGACATTCAACATTGGTAGATTATCTGTTACATTAAATACATATTATTGTTAATCCTTGATCTTTTATGTGTGGATTAAATATTGGCTGTTCTACAGAATGGGGAAGGCAATCGCATGTATGCAGATGGTGTGTGTGTAATAAAAAGTATGCATGTGTACAGGGAGCGAGGGATCAAGCTTTGCCCGATTTTTGCACACATGTCCATAGTTGGAATCAGATTTTGTTTCTGGACTTTTTATTTTTTTGCTTGCAATCTAATTCACACCGGTTTGAGCTATAAACATACAGGTGAACAATTGCAAAAGTAGAATAAATTGGGGATGGAAGTAAAAATTGGCCAGGAGGAAAATGATGGGTCAGAAGAAGGAAAAACTCCCACTTTTACCCTTATGCCAAATGATGTTTCTAGCACACCTAGGTGTATATCTAATCAAATCTCTTGGAAACAGATGTATTTCAATGGATTCAAAATTAGCCCACAAATGCGCTCCCTACCCCCAGGTGACAAGGAAAGAAAATAGTATGGGTGGAATGAGTTGATTATTCTCTGTCTGTATAATGCTACTGTACATTGGCATTTTCATCGAAACAGATTAATGGGAATTTAAAAATGTTAATAGTTCTCTGCATCTGAATCAATTTATTTATTTAGTCATTTTACTTTGTTTCAGAGTACAGCAGAACTGGAGAATTTCCAGACGTTTGATTTTATTGTATGCCTCCAAAAGACATTCATATAAGCCATCAGCTTTCAGAGCTAGAAATCTGTTGGCAGCTCTTGATTATAACAATCATATTGACAGAGATGTGATTGTAAACACAGATGGAACAATAAGGTAATAATCTTTATTCTTGTTAACGTAATAATTCATCTTTGTTAAAATATTAATGCTTTACCTGAAAGTTGATAAACCATCTGTCTGTGGTACAATTTTATCTTTTACAGAAGACATTTTTTAAAATTAATTTCGAAAACCAATTTTGGTTAGAATTAGTCTAATGTAATTAGAAAATTTTGTAAAGAATCTAAACATTTTTATGATATAGGGGTAAGGTACAGATTTGCTATTTTGACATTTTCATCTGTAGCAAAATGATTTGTTACATGTAATTGTATGCAGTTTTTATTTGGACTTTTGAGAATTAAAAAATATAAAATGACATTGTCAGTGAAATGTTTTCATTTTCTTGTCAGATACCAAAGGTCATTCAACAAAAAAGTGAGAGATGGTCTGCATACCCAAAGAAAGCTGATCAACAGTACCTGTATATTCCAGAAATAAATATGAAAATATTGAAATGAGGTTAGATGATAGAGTTGGCATGAACCAGCCAGTTGTTTTGGACATAAATGATCCTAGGTGAATATCTGATGTACTTGCTCCAATACCACCACCACCTACAGAAGAGATTGTTACAAAGCAGAAATCTCATTTTAAGTTAAAATGATTTAGGCCTTTTAGTCAGGTAACACCTGTTGATATCAAATTGTTATGGAGAGACTATTCTAGTGGATGTATGGTAAGAAATGATTCCTACCATGGACCCATATAGACTTTGACTAAGTCTTTCTTGAAGTGCCTACCATGAGCTGAAGTCCAGCATCTGTTTGATTTCCAAATAGCAGTATATCTTCAGACCACTGTTGATTATGTTCTTAAAGCTTAAAAAAAACATGCATTTTAACAACAAGCTGTAAGACCTTTTCTAACTTTTCATACCCATTGCATTTATACTTGTCTTATATGTATGTTTAGATTGAGGTAAATGCAGTGTATTTTGGCCATGTGATGTATAAAAAAAGCACAACAGAGGCTATACATTGTACATCATTTAATCTTATAGAAGTAACAAGATTAAAATCATGTAATTACAAGTCTGTATTATTGCATAATAAAGTACTTTTTAATAATTTTATTTTCTAAATGTTTTGTGTAAAATTGCAGTCAGAAAGATTTCTAGTATACTTTGAAAAAGAACAAAATGTACATTGAGCAAATGACTTCAATCCATACTATTCATCTTGATTTAATTGTTCCCGCTAAACATGCCATTAAAGTTTCACATACAGTTTTAAACTGATTTTATAAAGAAAAAAATGCTGTTAACTTCATTCTTTTTTAATTAAAAAAAATTAATAAATTAGAAATGATATTCACCGACTATATTTGTTAACAAATTACTATTTACATACTGGTGTTGACCGTTCCAGTGGCCTAGTGTTAAGAGCATCCACCTCATATGCAAGAGGTTGGGGTCCTTGATCCCTGGCCAGGTCATATCAAACACATAAAAATGGTATTAACAGCTGCCTCATTTGGTGCTCAGCATTAAGAGGTTAGTGTATGGACTGGTTGTCCTACTGTCAGGATAATGTAACTGGGTGGGATGTCATGCTACATGTCTGCGGCATGATGCGTCAGTGCTAGACATCACTATAAACTGCCACACTTCAAACATCATAGCAATATGACTCAAAAATTGTTCAAGGTATGTTAAAAATCCAAATCACACACACTGTTATAATTTTAAAACAGAATTTGGCATATTTCCATCACTGTATAGTAGGCCCAATTTCATGAACTTGAGCAATGATATATTGTTGCAATCAGGGTTAATGGTCAATTAGCAATTAAAACACCCCCGTGAATGTGTAAGAGTTTGTTTGTCTTTGTAGGCTAATTAGTATCAACACTGGTAGCATGACCCCTGCATTCCTGAATTTGATATGTATATCTGAGCCAGTTTTGCATTTTACTTTGTACATTATATATACTAATCAGTATATATATATATATATATATATATATATATATATATATATATATATATATATATATATATGTGTGTGTGTGTGTGTGTGTGTGTGTGTGTGTGTGTGTAGCTACCCTAATTTTAAAAGAAATGCAATAGTAAACATACATGGGGATGAGGGCATGGGCTTAATTTCAATATTTGTTTCTCTGCAGTAGTTTGTTAAGGTGATGTACTAAAGTTTGGCATTGAGTAAATGGTAATCACTTTTGTCAAAAGTATTAAAAAAACAAGCACAAGATACTAAAACATAATTAATAATTTCTATAGAACTGTCTAGTATTTTGGAATGGGATGTCTGTAATCAATCTGTTATAGTAATGGTACACTAGTTTCTCTTATAAAATGTCTTTGAGCGACATAGAGAAAGGAAGAATGGAGGCAGACATTAGACGGACTGGAGGCAATTGGACTACCAGTCCAGAGAAAGATCATACAGATGAGTGGGAACACAGGACAGGAGGAAAATCAATTACAGTCAGATGATAAAATAGGCCATAACTTGGTCGAGTTAAAGACGAGTGATAGGGTTTTAATTTGAGTTTAATTTGAGAGATGGCTGTTATTTAATGATATTAAATTGTTGTTTATTTGACTTTTACATTTTGTGTATTCATTAATTTAACTGTCGGCACCACTGACTGGGAGCTCGGATCATTGCATCTCTCTATCACTACTTCAGTTCCTCATAAAAACAAGCCGGGAGGTCTTTTGTAATAATTTAAATAATATTGGGAGCACCCCACCCAACCTAAATAACACGGAAAATCTCTATATATTACATGCCATAATTATTCTTAGATGATATCCTTCATTTTTTATGCCTGACTTTACTCTTGAATTAAAGTTATGTCTGTACATGCACATTTGTACATATATAAGTTTAGTACATTACATAATATATAACAGTTTTACAGTGTATGCAGTTGTGTACATTCATCTGGGTATTTATATAAAGGGTATAATTATTTCTATGGTAAATGAACACATTTAAAAAACTGAAAATTTGATGCATTTAAATGGTGTCAAGTATATTTGATTTAGATGTAATAAGACGGCTGATGAAGCACATATTATGTGATATAAGCATTCAATGTTGCTTTTGATGAACTAGTATTTAAGTCTTAAAACCTTATTCTGTTTCCAGAGCCAATTTTTTTCACATGTAATTGAAATTAATGAGCAGTATCTGGATAGAATAGTATCCTAGTGTTTGTAGTTCTGTTGATATTTACAAGCCAATCTTTATTCATGAAACACTGCAACAAGTTTTGCTTTCTCAACTCATGACTATGCGTTATTTATCATTTAAATTAATTTGTTACTGTATATGCACAATTAAAATCATGTTCACCAGTGTACTTTTGTTGTTTTTTTCATCCTTTGCATCCCAAAACAATGCCAGTCAACTTTAATTCATGTTTTTAATAAGCAGTCTCCTCACAGTTGCTTTCAAAACATAGCCATACATATAATCATTCTTTAGTGGGTAGGTAGCTAAAACAATGTTTAACAAAACTTGTTCATGCAAAATAAAAATTGCATACTACAAAAGAAATGCTTTATACAACTTAAAATAAACATAAATTTCATTATTCACACATCATATCATTGGATAGATCACCCAAGTCTTCCTTGAGTAAATCCGAAATGGTACTGGCCAAAATTATTTATCCATTATACGCCATATACAACAGCTTGGAATGACATGTCTGTTGCCAGTACTTAGGTATCCATTAAGTCCATAAAATAAATTGCCTATTAGCAGTATGCCATTTCCCCCGGTGGTATTATCATCTTCTGCTGCCTTTTAATAGTGGTTCTGATTACAATGATACTAACTATCACATTTTTGGTTGGTTTATCTTACAACGTAACCCAATCTCACAAACACGACAAGTAAACACATTAAAGAATCGCCCCTTAAAGGAACCTCTTATTGTCAGGATTTTCCATCGTATTGACTTTTTTGCCTACTTCTTGTAATTTATCATATATAATGATAAATCTATAAGCAATAAATATATTGTGGGTGACAATAACGAACTAAGGAGAAGGACAGACGAAGAATAGGGCAATAATTACTCAAAAGCGAAAAATATGCTTACCTCGACTTCACGTGACACTGCGATTACGGAGAATATCGGTAAATTCCGTTTCTGCATAATTAATTAGCAATCCGTACAGAAAATCGTGATATTTTCATTGATTAATTGTACAGATGTACATTTTTTGAAACTGAATGACCTGTAATTACTCATTATTTCTACTATACTTTTCATAATATCATGCATTTGCAAGAACAAAAAAGTCGAAAATCTTAATCTTTGTATGCCTTTAACAGAAATAAGTGCAAGTTTTAACATGTATGCTTTGCAAAGTTATTTGTGTAATAACGAAATCACTTTTCAATGCATCATTTTTAATAAGGAACTTAAAGAAAAGCATATTAACATATACTAATGCTTTCTGAGATATCAGCTAACTGATATTCAAGTAGGAATCCATCTTTAATAAAAGAGTTCGTTATGTTTTACCATGGCCATTGTAATGTTTAAGTAACTCTAGGCATCGGTCTTTAATGAAGCAATTCGTAACTTTCTGACATTGCCATTTCGTCGTCCAAGTCATTACAGACCATTTTCTTTTCTTAAGCAATCAGAACTGTTCTCCATGTCCTTGATTGTAATAACTTGCTTCCATATTCAACAGGAACCTACATCTGTGACGCTGGTTACGGTTCTCACGATTGTTCATTAGATTTGAGCGAACCGCCAGATATTTTTGGTCTCCATGATGACGGACTTTGTGATGAACGTCACATTGACTGTAAAGAGGCCTTTGTTTATGGAGAGATATTTGCTGAAGGGGAGAACTTAACTTGTAGAATTAAGTCATTTATAGTAAGTAAACATACTACTACTACTACTACTACTAATACTACTACTACTACTACTAATAATAATAATAATCCTAGCTGTATCTCAAAAGATATCTATTTTTATAATAACACGGTATGATGTATACCTCATTATTTTTTTTACTTCAAACGCGTCTTTTTTCACTACCTTGCGTTGGAAGAGTGTTTCACAAACGCATATCTAGCTATACAATGTCATCCTATTATGACTTTAGAAAAAATCAAATGAGATAATTTATTATCCAATTAGATAAGTTCGATAACGAAATCGAACCCAACCGCTTTATTTCTTCCTTGATAGATAGGATTTTAAACGCAATGTTATTTCTGATTTACACAGTTAATGTCTTTGTATTGATATCTATAAACAACACAACCGTAAAGATCATGTCTTGATCACTGTAAAGGTTTACGTTTTTCAGCTTAATAATATTGGGAAATTGTAACAATTAAATATACTGAAATAGTTTACACATCTCAATAATGTGCGTTTTTCATTAGGTATCTGTAGATCAAATTAAGAAATACGAGACCGCATTCTACGTTCCCGCCGAGCACGAGACTTTATTTGAAGTTGTGTGTCCTGTGCAACAAACGAGAAGGAAAACGCGTTCTCTTGGTCCCAACACCGATGCTCAGGATCGCTTTGTCTTAGGTTACACAGTCTCTGTTAGCAACGATGGTGAAAAATATGGGAGGGACTTTGATCTGTACATGTACAATTCTGAGTGCCAACATTTTGAAAACGGCTCAGACAAAATTACACTTTCTCTCATGGTGATTACTTTTTCTGCTATTATATGGCTATATATATATATATATATATATATATATATATATATATATATATATATATATATATATATATATATATATATATATATATTCAGTTGTCAATGCTCATAAAGCGTTGAACTGGATGAATATCTACTAGCTCTGCGTATTATATATTTTTCATTTTGGATGATATAAATTTGGAAGCATTATTTGTTTCATATATTTTTCATTTTCGTACAATTACATTTTGCAAGCATTACTTGTATCATATATTTTTCATTTTGGATGAGATAATTTGGAGCCATTCGTTGTATCATATTTTTCATTTTGAAAGAAATATATTTGGAGGCATTAGTTGTATCATATAGTTTCTATTTTGGATGAGATACATTTTGGAGGCATTAGTTGTATTACATATTTTTCATTTTTTAAGAGATCCATTTGGAGGCATTAGTTGTATCATATATTTTTCATTTTGGAAGAGATACATTTGGAGGCATTAGGTGTATCATATATTTTTTATTTTGGATGAGATACATTTGGAGCCATTCGTTGTATCATATTTTTCATTTTCGATGAGGTACATTTGGAGGCATTAGTTGTCGGTTGTGATGATACCTTTCAGTTAATGATTGTAACAACATTTTTGTTGTTCATATTACACTAAAGTACACAATATTGATCGCAGAAATGAATGCATATAGTTTGTATTACTTTCTACATGTTTATGTAAATTCATAGATCCTATTATTGACATGTCAAAGAAATATTTATTCTTTAACTTATAGGATGTCTAATGTTTTATTGATCACGAGTGCGTGGGTAGCGGAGAAGTTTACAAAGAGGATGAATGCATGAGAGAGAGAGAGAGAGAGAGAGAGAGAGAGAGAGAGAGAGAGAGAGAGAGAGAGAGAGAGAGAGAGAGAGAGAGAGAGAGAGAGAGAGAGAGAGAGAGAGAGAGAGAGAGAGAGAGAATTAAGATTCGATTTGATTGGTTTAGCACCAGAGACAATCGTCAGGCTATGCAATCTGTTGCATGTGGGAGAGTGTGTGCAAATTAGTGAAGATTGTTATCAGCCTTTTGTACAATGGAGATAGTCCTCATGCTGGAATTACTTATCTGGACATTTTTGTTTGAAATTGTTACTCTTGTTTCAAGAATGGATTTGCCAGATACCAAGTTATAAATACTCAGAAAAGGCCACAAGTGACGTTTGACTTGAAATAAAAAGGACACTTGTTTTGTTTGCTAAAGATAATATGGAATTTACTAACACAACAACTATCAAATAAAACTTAAGCAATCCATCTGAAAACATGTGTCAAACGTAATTTACGTTGTTAACATTAGCCGTATGCTCATAAGTTAAATTATTCCAATCACAGGTCTTAAATTATCATGTTAAGTTAGAGAAAATATTAATGACTCAATTTAGTGGTATTGTGATATAACGTGCAACTACAACGGTGTTTGTTTGTTTACAGCCTGCATCCGAAATGAGCATGACTCGTCTCAGCAACCATCTTTAACACTACGCCGAGTGGATCCAGAGCACAAATAGCTATCAATCTTGTTCTCATTCTCTTGTACGCGCTGATATCTGGAATTAACATTAAGTAGGGAGTTCTAGAGAAATTTGCTTGAAAATAATTAGCACAAGCTTACGTTGAAACCTATTGTTATACCGAGGTAGAGAATTAAAGACATGTCTCGGTAACCATATTGTACTGTCCAATTTAATATATGGAAAAATATGTAGCACGTGTTCTGTTCCTCAAGATTTTAATAATTAAGATACAGGAGAATACGGAACATATAGTCCACTATATTTACCTTCAAATATTTTGGTCATTTCAATGGAGAAAGTGTATATAATATATTGCAAACATTTGACATTTTGTTTCTTAGATATTACTTATTTTACTTACCAAAAAAAAAGGATTATCATCCATGAGGTAAGCTTGTAAGTAAACTGCAGCAATATAGACTATTGGTAAATAACTTGGTTGTTGTTGTTGTTGTTTTATCAGTATAATACGTTCATCTTTTATCAGATTTAATTCACTTAAATAAAGTTTGGACTTAATAACTTCGCTACAACACACACAGACACACACACACATACACAAACACACATACACACACAAACACACACGCACACACACACACACACACACACACACACACATATATATATATATATATATATATATATATATATATATATATATATATATATATATATATATATTGAGAGAGATAAATACTAGCTTGTGTAGTTCGTAGGAAGCGGTCCTTAAAACAAACTAATTCATGTTATGTAATTAAAGATGTGTACAATAATGGATGCAGCAAAACGTTTTACATCATCCAATAAAGTTTATTCTCAATATCCTTTCTATGTTTCCATCAAATTATATATATATATTTATATATATATATATATATATATATATATATATATATATATATATATATATATATATATATATATATATATATATATATATATATATATAACACTCTGTAGCTGGAGTTAAAGCAAACGTTTCTTTCATATTTTTATTATTTCAAGCTGATTATGATACTGATTATATGTACAAGCATTTCAATATTAAGGAAATCAATCTTTGGTTTACGTATGACTCCCACTTGTCGAGTGGAACCCCTTTATAAAGACCTTTCATACGAGAGAAAGTTTAAAAGAAATGTATTGGTTCTTTAATAATCCGTTCCAAATTATTTTGTATTGCACGCGAACGTTGACGAGGGTTATGCCACAATATATGTTGATCCAATTCTTTTCTCTATCTATTGACATAACGATGCTTTAGTTTTACCGTTAGAAAAAGGAATACATTTCAGATCCTAAGGTAACGGCTTTTCGAGCTATACACATGTTCTTTTGTACCTTGATTGACTGGATCAAATAAACTAATACTAACATAGCAATTATTCAGACGTTAAAGTCATCTTTTCTACATGTTCTTTTCCATGAGTAGCTTTGCATATGTATCTTTCTTTTATTTGCCTTAAATGTTCGCGTCATGGTCTCAATAAAATATATATACTAACTTTTTTAAATGCTCATCCTACCTTTCTCAGGTCAGTGTTGATACGTGCATTGATACTTATATTCGTACCATGCTGAGTATAGGTACATTGCATTAAGATAATTACATCTAACCTGTGTTCTGATACTAGCTGGTCTTTTAGGAACTAAACCTTGACATACCAGCGTTCAATTTTTAATATATTTTAATAAAAATAATTTTGCCCGCAGGTTAGGATTTATGAGGTCAATGTCCAAATCACAGATTGTCGATGCAACAGCTATAAATCTGCTAAAAAGAACAATTTGTAGAAAGAATAGGCATTAAGCGTTTAAGTTAAATACTGTGAAAACCGAAGTGAACATTTTTCAAATATTTATTAAAAAGGTTAAATATGTAATTTTCTTTTGACATGTGTAAGCAGTAAATTTGGAATACTTTAGTAGAGACAGTATGTTGTGGATTTTACTTAATATGACTATATTTGCTACCCGTTAAGTACGTCAATACGTTCGTGGATGATATGGCAAAGGTAAGACGTGTTCGTGGGATTTTATTTGGTGTGGAGGCGGTGGACATTTTAAACATAGTCAAAAGAAAGGATTAAATTACCTTCGGATTCAGTAGCTTTTAGGTACATTTCGAAAGCAGGAATGAGGACGATATGCACAGACACACACACACACACACACACACACACACACACACACACACACACACACACACACGTGTATTCATATACTTGTGAGGACCTTGACATATTACTACATTTCGAGGACCATAAGAAGGAATGAAAGTATATGTTAGAAATTTGAAAGTAAGCTTAACTGTAAGATAGCAGTATCTGTATCACTTCATTTTTGCTATATACTTCTTTACGCATTATGAGGACTATTCTGACTTTGCCATCATTGTGAGGACGTCATTGTGAGGACTAATTTACATACAATCAAAGACTATCATGAACCTGAGTACCTGATTTTTTTACTTCTTATTGCACCTATCCTGGAAAAATCATGGGAAGATATTTAAAAGTTTAGGAACAAATTTATCTGCAATTAAAACTACAGACTGACAAATAGATACACGAGCTTAAATGTTCAAATCTTATTAAAATATATGGTTTAAGTTCCTTTGCAAAAACCTAAATCTCAGGCACTGTTTTGCTACTTTGTAACCTCTTTTATTGACACAATGAAAACTACCATCCAGAATATCAATTATATCAAAATTGTCAATTCATCTATTAAATAAAAAATGTGATTTCTATAAATGTAATTTGACACCAAAGCAATTCAAATGCCATAAGGCAGTTTGCCCAGTGCAAATTCACTGGAACTGAAGTTGCCTTTGGGAAATCTGCACTTGACACATTATA
This sequence comes from Unio delphinus, assembly GCA_029339505.1. NCBI lineage: Eukaryota > Metazoa > Mollusca > Bivalvia > Unionida > Unionidae > Unio > Unio delphinus. The sequence continues at coordinate 38,236 of JAQISU010000713.1, read as the reverse complement.
TGATAATATATCACTACAAAAGTTTAAATATTATGCAGCTTAAAAATGGAAGTTAAGGAAATTGCGTTCCATTAATTTTACAGTTATTTTTTTCTTCATTTTTTATTTGTTTATGCCTTAAAATCTTACGCCCATAATTAAAGTTCTCAAAAAGTGTAAATAATAAATGAAGATAAAATATGTATGTGAGAAGGAAAGGAAGGGTTAGAATGCATATATATGCATCTGTATATACATACATAAATATAGTATGGTTTTTAAATATTTAGAAATGAGAGAGTATAGATAGAAAGGGGTTAAATACATTGAACTGAAACATTAAATATTTTGTCTTCTAATGGCTTCATCTAACTTGCTTTTGGAACCGTTATTAAATTCACTTATATACAATTTACTGTCCACACACGGGAAGGAGTCAAAACAAACCACATAATCTTCTATTCAATATCACACAATCTATCATCCATATACGGGAAGCAGCCAAAATAAAACATACAATTTACTATCCACACACGGGAAGCAGCCTAAATAAAACATACAATTTACTATCCACACACGGGAAGCAGCCGAAATAAAAACATATAATTTACTATCCACACACGGGAAGCAGCCAAAATAAAACATACAATTTACTATACACGCACCGGTAAGCAGCCAAAACAAACAACATAATCTACTATCCAATATCACACAATCTATCATCCACACACGGGAAGCAGCCAAAAAAAAACCCCATGCAATTTACTATCCGCACACGGGAAGCAGCAAAAATAAAACCACATAATCTACAATCCAATATCATCCACACACGGGAAGGAGCCAAAACAAACCACATAATCTACTATCCAATATGATGCAATCTATCATCCACACACGGGAAGCAGCCAAAATAAAACATACAATTTACTATCCACACACCGGTAAGCAGCCAAAACAAAACACTTAATCCACTATCAAAAATCACACAATCTACTATCCACACACGGGAAGCCGCCAAAATAAAACATACAATTTACTATCCCCACACGGGGAAGCAGCCAGAAAACCCAATATAATCTACTATCCAAAATCACACCATCTAGCATCCACACGAGCAAGAAGCCAAAACAAAACATACAATTTGCTATCCACACACGGGGAAGCAGCCGAAGCAAAACGGTTTAATGTTGGAAATGGTTGGGTAGTTTGATGTGAGGGATAGAAAGAAGTCAAAGAGCATCTATATTTAAAAAATATGTAAAACAAACGACAGACGCATTGGTTTCAAAAGACATTTTTTATTCAAATAAGAAACAACTGACAAAACACATTTTCTTCAACTAATAGACATTGATTCCAAGAAGCAGTGTACGAAAAATGGTTCAAAAGTAATAAAGTTCCCAAGTATCCATTTTTTGTGTGGCTGTTTTTTCTTCACAGGTGATGATAAGTCATCGGTTCGATCCAGACTTTTTGCTTGAAAAGGTCTGTCAAGTAACTGTATGTTTGCTTCGTCTCCTTAATCATGGCCAAGAGTGCTTCGATGTGATCAATTGTTTCTCGAGCAAACAATGGAGGAGAGGAATGATCACGAAAGTCTTTATACCACTGAAGTAACACGGTTTCTTCTGAGATAAGACTCCAAGCTTCGTTCAGATAATCGTCCAGTTTGTCTTCTTGATTCATCATCATACATTTATCATGGTGAATAAGACTGGGATGATCGTTTTGACATCCAAAACAATCTTTCTTAATCATGTCTCTTATTTTATCCTCCAAGTGTTTGGCAAAAAAGGTGACTAAATGTTGTTCCTGTTCTGGCCATCTGAACTGCATTATCACTACTTCTTCTTTTTGGTCTTGGGGATTTACTTTCTCTGTAACCTCCCATTCCATTTCCATTGATTCTCTACTGTTCAAAGAAAGACAAGGGGCTTCCATAGTTTCTAATAGTCTAGAATGACATCTCTCAAACTGTTGATTTCTATGGTATTATCAAATTCATCATACATAATGATATTCACCGTTTCTTCAAGATCCCTTGCAAACTGAAGTTCCACACGCAGTTGCCCAGATTTTAAAGGGTGGAAATGTCCCTCGTTGCTGCCTTGGCCTGGAGTGAAATCAAAAGCCCACAAAGTGTAACCTCCTGCATAGTCGTCGTTGGAAACACCGTGACTGGTGTTGGTTCCTAACTGTCCTGTGGATTCGTACAGCGACAAGTACGATCTCAAATAATTCTTCTGAGAAAAGTCGGGTTCGAAGGGTCTGTTACACAAATTTTTGCCATCGCGACTGACTTCAATTTTCGATACTTTGCAGTGCTTAAACTGGAAAGGATTTTGATCGTGGGTACCGTTGATGGCTGCATTGCTGACGATACCAATGAATAAACGTTTGGGTAACTGTCCTTGGAACAGATGATCTTCGATCTTAGATCGGAATCCAGTGTCAATGGTGAATGTTTTTACTTCTACGCGTCGTACCGGATACTTGGCTGTCGTTCTGCTCAAAGTGTGACTGATATCATTTCCCACTTTATATAACACTTCCACACGACGCACGTATAACCTGGCTTCTTGGATAGTGGTTTTGTATTCGTTGGCATAAGCAATCAAATGGAAAGCAGTACTGCTACGATTCAGTCTCAAGTTAATATCCACACCGTTCAGCAAATACTTCTCTTGAAACCACATGTCCAAACGCAAACGATCGAACAGTTTTAAACTACGTCCTTGCAAAATTTTCGTTCGACGCTCGTTAAAACCCACATTGTGAGGATCGTCATCTACGGTCAAGGCTGTGTCGTTAAACTTATCTGCGGTGTAAGGTTTCCGTACCACTCAAGCATCTAAATGAGTGTTCTTGGCTTCTTTTCCGTACGTCAAGAGATTTTTGAGGTACGCTCGGTAAGGGTAAGTATCCATACTACTGCTCACCAGTTTGTTATTCATGTACAAATCCACATCGCTGAACAAGGAATGCATGAAATTGTTGACGAGAGCTACTCGGGCATCGGCTCATGGAACGGAGTTGTCCGTTTTAATCACTTTCACTTTAAAATACAAGCAACTGCTGTTCAGATCAATGTAATCTTCGGGTCATCCTTTGATTTCAAACTCGATGGGAGCTGAATCCGCCAAAGAGGAGACGGGATGAAATTCAACCCATTGGGCTTCTTGCATGGTCATCATAATAGGTGGCATGGCAAAGAGATCCAGTTCCGACTTGGAACAGGCACAATATTCTTGGTGCATCATTTTTTCTCAGTCTCTATGTTTTGCTTTTAATAATCAAAAATGTCTAATCTAGCGGTTCTTTTTTTCTTCGTCTTTCTAACTTAAGAGGTGCAGAGACTTTTAAAAGGGTTTCTTCGTTGACACTTTCTGCCATGTCCTTGCTGTGTCCTCAGGGGAGCAGAAATGCCAGACTAGGTACCGTTCAGGGCATTTATAGGACTTTCTCGTTGACCCAAAACGTCTTTACCCGCTTGAAGCAAGACATTTTTGCCTGCTCTCAAGAAGCTTCTTTGGGGTTTTGTTTGTCAATGAGAACATTTTGCGCATCTGTTAAGGCGTGTCTCCATCGGTTTCAAAACAGGGACCACGGAACGAAAGGCTGTTTAAACATATCTCCTAAATCATGTCCTAGTTGTCGAGCGACTCCTCTGTACACAGGATACATCAATTTTCAGTTGTTAGAGAATCGTTTTTGAAAATGGAGTTTCACAGTGACTTTCCCTTTGGTAAATGGAATATTTTGTCCCAGATCTCCTTTTATAGTAATGTTGACAATGTCAAAATACGACTTACTGACAGGCAAATAATGAGGATGTGCAAATTCGCGGTGAACATGATAGGTATTTCCACCTTCCTCGTCAGCGATCATGGCAGAATCCACTTTGAAAGGAATGACACGCAGTAACGGTACAGAGGTGTGTCCTACCACGTTGTACTTCACCACATCGGAGTACACAAACATAAAGTTGAGTCCTTTGTTCATTCCTATAGGGAATCGAAAATATTTCGCAAAATCCAAGTTACTGGTTATGGCTGGTATTTCTTTTCTCTTGACCAACCTGAAGTCTCCACCCAAAATATCATACAATTCAGGACAAAAGGTAATGGCCATTATTTTATCCTCTCAAAATTTGATCATTAGTCTACGAGCCACTTTATTTAGCCGTGTAACAGCACAACGTGTTGTTAGGAAACGTCTCCATGGAACTGTCACTGGGTAACGTTAAGTAAAATTGGTTAATATTGTTGTTCATAATTCCAAAGTTTTCCTGTCCGAGGGGTCATTCGATGTTAAAGGAGTGTCTAAAAGAGGATTGTGATTGACGTGGTGACTGTCAGGAGAATGACTGACGTTGGACGCAAGGCTCCCAATATTGTTACTGTTGTTCCCGTTGTAAGAGTATTTCAGGGAAGGATTGGGAAGAAGATAACCGATGCAACTGTTGAGTAAAATGGTCCACAATTGTTTGTCTCCTTGTTGAAAACTCAAATTAACAATGGCTGCACCGATGACACAATACACCACAAAGATTTGACAGAAAAAGACGATTTGGGTTTTAGGGACACGTTCTCCACACCACACCCACAAGGGATGCTTTTGTAAATCTTGCAGAGAAGAACTTGCTGAAGGAGTAGTCACTGTGGTAGCTGAAGCTGTATTGAAGGGCATGATGGTCACTTTTTTTTAATAGTCGATGACTTGCAAAGCGTCAATCCAAAAATCAAAACTGGGAGGATATCCTTTCCAACGTACATTAACTTCTACTACCTACTTTACGGGTTCTTCGTTCGAGAATGCTTTCAATGTCGTCACGTCGTCTTCTTTTTTGGTGACACGTTGTAACTCAGACAAGTAAAACGTTCTTTTTTATACTTCTCCGTTTATGTCTTCCAATTTATAGACGGTAGGATGACGATCACGCACTCGTCCAGTAACACGAAACAATTCGGTCGTCCAGTTGGGTAAGTAACCTTTGTCGAAAGTGCGTTTGGTTTTGCCAATGCGAACCCAATCTCCAGGGGTTAACACTCCTTCACCTTTCTTGGGGACAGCCATCGTCCGGGACGTACCAAACAGACGCTCAAAAACAGTCACTTCGTTGTCGGGTGTCACCTCTTGTTGGGCAAATCCAATGCTTCAATAGTAAGATTGATTGTAGGCTTGGACTAAATTCGGTAAGACATCGATGTACTTGAGAGTGTGTTGATGCGTAAAATATTTCCACATGCCTTCTTTCAAGGTACGTTGAAAACGTTCCACAATACTAGCTTTGGTTTCAGGATTTTCGGTGGTAAAAAAATGAATGTCACGTTTCTTTAATTCTCGTTGGAAAGCTTGGTTCAGAAATTCAGTGCCTTTGTCGGTTTGCCATCGAAGAGGGTGACGACCACTTTGTTTCAACACCAGTTGCAAACTCGTACTAGCTTGCCGCTAGATTTGGAAGTCAATGGTACGACCCAGGCAAATTTAGAAAAGACGTCGATGACACAAAACAAGTATTTGTAGCCACGTTTTTGAGGAGACACCATTGGGTGTTCAGAAGTGGCACAGAAAATACTGATTCAAGTTGTTGTCCTCAAGTCATTTATATACTGGAATGCGACGCCACTGATTATCTTTCAGTCGTATCAACTTCATGACAGGTAACACACGTCGTGAAGGGGTTCGTAATGGACTAAATCGGGACAGTTCTTGTTTGGACAAATCCAGTAAACTCTTTAACATGCCAGATCTTTCTTGGACTTTAACTTTGGGGACAGGTACTTTGTGAGCAGCTGCTACTGCCGCTAATGTGGAAGAAGGTGTTGTTGTTGTTATTGTTATGTCGACGACGAGGACGTGTACACGACAGGTCTTCCCTCTTGGCACCAGTCGTGAAACAAATGGGTACGAAATCGCAAATAATGGGGAGTGGTGGGTTTTAAATCCACGAGTAAATAGGCGCGTGGAGTTTGAGTGGCATCATCGTACGCACGAGTCAGACAAGGTGTTCCTAACTGTTTGGCTAAGACTTGCACTTGCGATTTATCTCGAGGACTTTTAAACAAGACCACGTAATGAGCATTGAGACTAATGGTACGACGGGCTTTACTTTGTTGAAATAAATTTTGTGTAATGTAAATGACACTGGCATTACGATGATGCCCTTTACGCGTAAACCACAGTTTAATTTCTTCTTCGTCTTCTCCTAACATGTCGTCAAAAATGACCAAATGAGTTTGACTAGGGTCAGACACGATCCCATTGTTTTCTCTAGGAATGCCTTCTACAAACACAATGGAATCACCTTGACTTTCTTGCAAGAGGCTGTATGCCGATTGCCACTCTTTGTAACACCACACGATGCATTGAGGTGAAAGATCGATTAAATGATGTTTATGTTCGATCAAACGTTTGACAAATTCGGTTTTGCCCGAACCGCTCGGTCCAGCAATTAACATGTTAAAAGGATGAAGAAGATACAAGGCCTCCCAACTAGCATGATCTAAGTGTTCGTCAATGACTTTGAATGACGAGGAGGAAGGAGTAGAAATAGCAAAGTTAGCCATAGTAGTGTAGGGTATGAGACTATTGACACAAAAACAGACAAGACAAAAGGTTTTTATACTTTTTGTCAAGACACGTTTTATTTCAATTCATGTTTAAATTCGAACAACACGAAATACAAAAATACATAAAAGCCAATGGATAAGTACAGGAATAAAATATAAACAAGTCTCTGTACAACATCGTTTGGGTAACCAACGTGTCCTAGAGGTAGTGCGTAATGTTCTTATAGTCTCTTCATGGGGTACAGTTACGTAGGTGTCCTCTCGGAAGAATCTTTGTGGGGGAATGTCCATGACAGTCCTGTCGTGAAAAGAGTGATTGTCCTCGGTGACAGATTCTTTTTCTTCTTCTGGCACTGTCACTAACACAGGTTTAAAAGTGACTTTTTCACTCGACAATGAATTTTACGAACACAACACTTGCATAATGGGATGCTTCTCTTTGTCCAAGCCTCAAAACCCCAACTTTAACAGTCACGTACATCTGTCCAATGAGGGTGTAAATCACAAGCTACACACACATCCTCGTACACCGCTTCCGTACGTAAAAGTTGACGAATCTTTTTTCCTGTAGAGGTTGAGACGTATCCAGATGAAAGCGTATAGCTTTTAAGACAATGAGTCTCTCGTGGACATTTAAAGGAGTCACCATACTGTCTTTTTGTGGGTAGTGTTCGTAAAGTGTCCACAAGGAATCGACAGGTAAACGAAATCCCAGAAAGCAAGTCACTAAAACACACACTACACGTCGCCCCCAATTAATGGGACACAGTTCTTGTAATAAGTGTTCGTAATCCTCCACCGCGTGAATGTTCTCATTGATATCCTTCCACGGAATCTGTTTGATCACAAGTGATAAAGATTGTGGCATGGCAGTTCTATTTCATTATTCTTTTTTTGTCGAAGACCATAAGTGTATAATCTGCACAGAACGATTTAAAATCTTCTCCAAAAGCGAAAGTGATTAATATAACGTGTAATTTCGGGCCACTGCCATTCAGGGTCACGGTTAAGAAAGATCAAAACATCTTCAGATGTGAACGGTCTAAATTGGAATCTGTGGAAGGTACACTTGATCCAGATAAATCTGACACGTTGATTGATTTTTGTCACTTTTCTCTTGTGAATTTCACGACACAAAAGCTCTACAGTCACCAATTGAGATTTTTCTATAGCAAGTCACTTCCTTGTAGATTTTCTATTGCAATTTGTGTGGTGATCCTAGAATATTATTTTTTTTTAAAGAGGGTTTATATACTAGTCTAGGTTTGTCTCCAAGCCAAAGGTACAGTATTGTCACTTTCAATCACTAAGTCCCATTAAATATAGGTAGTAACAATTCGGAGACCATCGAGCATGTTCAAGGTAAGCGGAATCCTTCTATTCCCACTGGTAAATTGACACACCACAACTGAAACACTTGACTTTATCCCCTTCGCCCAAGTAGAAAAATCCGGCTCTGGCTAATTCTTCAGGAGTTGGTCCAGGTAGATATGTTAGCCATTTTTTTTGGAAAGTTTGGAATCAACTTTTAAAGTTAAAGTATTCAGGCAAGCGCACAGGGAACGAATATTCGTCTTTCACAAGTTCATTTCGATACAGGTACGGTGAAATTACCAGGAGGTTACTTTGGATTGAATGACATCCGTAGGATAGTAGCCGCATGGTCTCACGCGGAGATGGCATTGATTTTGCATCAAGAGTGATTGAAAAGGTGCTGTGACATTAGGACACGTACGTACTCCAGAAGTACGCTTCTTGACTACGATGTCTCATTTTCTCTGTCACTTTTACTTTGTTGCTGACCACGATGTCTACCAACAGCTGTATTTCTTCATTTGATTTTAAAAAAATATAAAATACTAGATCCATTTTTAAAAATAATCTACTCTTATTTGACAGCAGCGACAACGACTTCTACTCTAACCACAGTTGCTACACCTACAAAGGGGATCCTTCCCGAGACCAAAGTATGAGACAGCGCAAGCAAGTTGTGAAGTTTAATGAATCTATATAAACAACAACTGTCAAGCCTGCTACGTTTCAGTTCTGTTTGTGATAATAATTTATGATATTTCACATTATCCCAAGTGGAAGGTTGCAAACCGTACAAAAGTTATATGACTTTAGCTTTTGACACTTACACATACTTCTTTATATCGTGTGATTAGTAGATTTGCGTTTTGGCTTCTTCCCGTGTGTGAATTGTATGGTTTGTTTTGATATGTGTATTTTCCTTGAATAGTGTTTACTTGTGTTCCTAAAAAATAAAAAGAAGGAACGAATCTGAAAAAGTCAGTTTGAATTGATGTTTCTCTTTGCTTATACCTTTTTTCCAGCTGTTAATACATGGCAGATTACATCCGCATACAATATCAAAGTGAAAGGCCTATATACAAATGTCATTGCCTTTCTTAAATTCGTTTTTTTTTTGCGTAGCCATCGTTAATATTTAATTATTTGTTTAAACGCATTTCTTTTTTAATAGACGATTTCGGGCTTTCTATTGTTGTAACAGTATTTATGTTGTTTAGTTTGTTGCTGAAATTATCTATACTATAGTCTATAGCAAAGCGCTTAAGTTTCTTCAGTATTTTAATTTCACGCTCACAAAAGGATACCAAGTTTGTCTTGAAAGAGGATTGAAACTCTAAGTTACGCGGACGAGAAGAAAAACATCTCTTTGTTACTACAGTTAGGTGTTGTTGTGTTCACTGTAATCATGCTTGCCGTATATCTTTGTGTTTTGCAGGTCATGTTGTTTTTGATGTAAACATTCACATCAATAGACAGAGAACTTGGGTTTTTATCCTTGAGGTTCACTGAACTTGCTTCGTTAATTCGTACAAATCCCAGATTCACAAGTTTGAAAAAAAGAAAAAAAGAAAAAAAAAAAAAGAAACAAATAACCATGCCACTTAATACTGCACCACTCCTGACTATACCGATGTGAATGTGTACGTCAAAATGTTTAAGTGAGATACAAATAAATTGTCAGTTTCAAAATGCGAACCAGTACAGTGACCGTTCTGTAGATGATGTAGTAAAAAGAAATGGTACGAGTACTGTGACCATTCAGTAGTTGATGTGGTAAGAAGAAATGTTACAAGACACAACGGAGGGATTTAAGTTCACATTCCAGTCTGCACTGCAATGGGAACAACTTGAGAGCGTATTTATTATTTTGCTATACTACCTTCGTACAAAACATTGCATCATTCATCATAAACAATTTCATTGGCTAGACCAATTTTCTTACCGCGTTCACTTCAAATTGACTTCAGTAGCTCTTCACCTAGTTTCGAAATAAGTCGTGTTTCACCGCTAGATTATTTATATTAAAAAGAAGTAAAACTAAAGCAAGAACAATCGTACCCTGGGCGATCTCAAGAAAATTATGTCAATTTTAGAGTCAAATACATCACAGCGTATTTGGATTAACTATTTTCTGAGAACATTTTAGTCGTATTTGTGATCGGTTCACTCTGGTGATATTTTAAAATCGTGGACCTTCCCTATGTAATTGATTTTCTAAGTGGGATGTATGTTTCTTTGAATTTTTCTAAAGGAAAATATACCACAAAAACAAGCGTAAGTGTCCTGATTCTTTTTAAAAGTAGGTATAACATAGTGTCTCTCTCTCTCTCTCTCTCTCTCTCTCTCTCTCTCTCTCTCTCTCTCTCTCTCTCTCTCTCTCTCTCTCTCTCTCTCTCTCTCTCTCTCTCTCCGTTTGAAGATACCTCTCCAAACTTTTAATCAGTAGGCACCATAATTTTCGTTTGCCATGAAATTTGTTTTCAAACGCTACACCTTTATAAATAGTCAATCAGTAAATCTTTGGATGAAATAAAATCTTGAGTTGACAAACTTGTACAATTCAGTTATCAGAGCTTTATCTTTATTTTTGGCACTGCAATGTGTCACGGAATTTTTTTAAGCATGAGATCTACCGTTTTTTAGAAATGAAACAAATACAAAACTATTTCAAGAATGACGCGAGTGATCTTGCACTGTATAACTCTGCTTATGTCTAACTTTGAAATAAAAATACCAGAACCAAAACACACGTTCGGAAGAATTGTAACAATGTAACAATGATTGACGCGAGTGACATTGCACTTTATGACCCTGCCTATGGTTTACTTTGAATTTCAAATCAAAACACACATCTTAGACTGTCGATAGAACAAAGCATATTTTGGTGCTGCTTTTTTTCCTTAAGACTTAGATTTGTTACAACTTGGCAACATTGTTTGTAGCGTGTGCTGAGAAACACAGGACATCCCTTAAATCTGAGATCTGTTAAGAAGTCAGTCGACAATAAATATCATACTACCTTTTAATTAAATTGATGAATGAATGAAAACAATGAACATATTTCACATAGAATGTATGATGTTCTTAATTATACTTGTTTTGTTTTCCTTTCCTTCTGTATGTATAGGAGATTGTGTGATTTTATTTTCCTTCCCTTCTGTTTTGATAGGAGATTGTGTGACTTGTTTCAAGGGCCACTCATATCCCTCGAAAAGATATTAGCTTTCTTTGCCTCTATTTCTCTTGTCGCTAGACAGTCCCAAATAAAAAAATATTTCTCATGTTCAATTTCCCTTGAGGCTATATAGTCCCAATTTGAGGCTATAGTTCCCCAAGCTGTTTTTGACTGGATTTCCCATTGATTCTATAGTATCCCCTATTACATACATACATACATACATACATACATACATACATACATACATACATACATACATACATACATACATACATACATACATACATACATACATACATACATACATACATACATACATACATACATTCATACATACATACATACATACATACATACATACATACATACATACATACATACATACATACATACATACATACATACATACATACATACATACATACATACATACATACATACATACATACATACATGTCAGTTGTGGTCACTCATGGGGAAAAGCTAATATTTGCCATTGCACACAAGTGAATACTGCACCTTGGTTCACCTTTTAAAATTGATTTTTGAACAATTACCATGCACCAGTTATCATTATTATTACATTAATAAACCTTTCGTTTAAATTCACAGATGGAGATATATATCTACCCTATTTACCGTATATTTTGGAAACACAATATTTAAAGTAATTTTTATTGTTGCGCTGAATGTTCTCGGACGCATACTTTTCTTTGGGGGAGGGGGCAGGAGGAGGCGGAGGTTGGGGGAGACCTTTTAAATCATTTGAAAATGATATATCAGAAAATGCGCTCAAACGTAAACTTTATTAAAAATATATTAAGTTGTATACTTGAGATAAAAGTCCTTAATCCACTGCAGCATAACCTCGTCTACCAAACCCTTCTCTCGGGGCCCCGAGTGGTCTAAAGCGCTCGCCGTTACAGATCACTGCCATCTCACCTCTGTCTGCGTGGGTTCGAGTCTAAGATTCGGCTAATGTAGTTATGTGAGAAAGCTTGCCAGTAGCTTTTCGTGGGTCGGTAGTTCTTCCCGGGTTTTTTCCCCGGTTCTTCCTCCACCAATATTACTGGCCGCCATGTATTGCCTATCGTGTGCTGAAAAATGGCGTTAAACCCAACAACAACAACAACAACAACCAAACCCTTCCCCGGCACACATATGATCCTTTTGGTACATGAAATGTTTTAGCTTCCTCATGCTGTGAAAAGATGTTATTTGGAGCGGCGGCACAAATTCAACACACATTTCTTTCGTTTTTTAAATCTTTGGAATATGACCTAGGTGAAAAAAGTTTCACACTAAGTCTGGGACTGAAAAAGAAATCATTTATTGTATCGTATTCGAAGATATATGGTAAATACGTTATACATGTTACACTGGCACAAATGGGGCCTGCAATAACACAGCTACTTTTCCACCATCCACCAGTACACAATTGCTTCTATCTATTCCCGAAAAGATAACAAACAACTTGCATAGAAGCCAATATGTTGACACCATCGAGTTTGACGGATAGTGTGACTCGTTTACTGTAAGTAAAATACCTAAACATTAATTCACATGCTATGCTTTTAAACAAATGCCTTGCTTATTAAACAAGGGAAGTATTTAATTTGCACACAGTCAATGCTTATATGCTCCATTGGCTAAGGCTGGGTGAAACCATTGTTAGTTACGAAATACCTGGCCGATGAATGCATGTGACCATTAAAAATGGGGCATTAATATATAAAATTTGCTGGGGGAAAATTAGAATGACTATTGTGACTGTTGACCATGGGTAATTATAAGGACAGTTTTACTATATAAGTATCCTTTGTGCCTGAATGGTCTACAGAGTTCGCCTTTACCGATTACTCTCATCTCACCTCACCTCGATCGATCTGTGAAGGTTTGATTCTTGGGCTCAGCAAATGTAGGCATGTGAGAAAACTGCCAGTAGATTCCTGTTGATTGGTGGTTCTAGCCGGGATTTTGATGGGTTCATCCTCCACCAGTTTTATATATATATATATATATATATATATATATATATATATATATATATATATATATATATATATATATATATATATATATATAGCCTATCTTGTGTTTAGAAGTGGCATAAAACCCCCAAACAACAATTGAGAGAGAGAGAGAGAGAGAGAGAGAGAGAGAGCAGCAGAGGGGGTGAATCAGACAACATTTTTAGACAAGTTTTCACTGAAATCACGCTTAAAAACAATGAAACCAATGACATCAGGCCCAAAATGTGTGTGTGAATCATGGATTAGGATCAAATCAAAAAAACAACATTTTCAATGAAATCAGGTCCAAAAAAAATCAATGAAATTAATGAAATCCTCCATCGATTTTTGGGAAAAAGGGACTACAACGTCGTTGTCACTTACCCTCTCTGCTGCTAGAACTTTCAGTTCTGGGTTAACCGAATATTTGATCCAGTCCGATACGATATCGTGTTCGAGGGTCATGTAAATTTATTGTTACAAATCCGTGTGGGGCAGACTGAGCATGACTAAAGAAATTTCTAAATTGATTGAAGTCCATATCAGAACACCATGTCTGCCAAATATTTCGTAGCGTATGTGTATCAACGCCGTTGAATACAGCAAGCATATTACAGTTATCTCTAATCACTTTTGGAATCTGAGTGTAGCGTTGAGTGACATAGATCACATCAGTGTTTTTATGCCTGCCTCGGGAAAATATTCTAGCAGGATTTTTTTGTTTATCTAACATGACATCATCGTATACAACTAAATTGTTGATACTTCCATCGAGGTCATTCACGGATGGCGCCTCGTCAATATCGGTTATAAATTCAATAACATCCTCGCCAGCAATCTCTGAAGCGTTTTCATTAAAATCTTTTAGCACTTCATAGCATCGTTGGTCGTCTACGCTAGGGGCAATTAAATACAACTTATCCCACTTCATCCATCTCATTATTAAATTGAGCAACAATTGCGTTTTACCGGATCCCGATGGCCCGATTATAATTGCGCGGATAGAGTTTGGTAGCGCTGCATGATGCTTCACTGGTTCTCTTGTTTTAGTCGCTGAAAAATCAATTATATTCATATCTCTATACATAAATTATGGATCTATATTGCGTGAAGTGTAAGGCGCGTACTGGCACAGATGACTTGACGACGATTACAACTAAAAATAACCGATCAGCGCTTTCTGGTAAATGCGTACAGTGTAGTACAAAGAAATTTAGATTTGTTTCTAAACCCAAGGAACCCAAGGAACCTTTAAAAAAAAACGAGGAGGTGATATCGCTGCCAAATTAGCAAAACTCCCTGGAACCCCATGGGGGAAATACCCCGGAGAAAAACACCTTCCAGGGTATAGTTATTGTGGACCGGGAACAAGACTTGATATCAGACTCAATGATCAAAATCAGCCCCGACCCGGTGAGGAACCAATAAACGCTATTGATAAGGCCTGTCACCTTCATGATGTTGCTTATAAAAGCAGCAATTTGCAACACAGGCATCTAGCAGATGTGAAATTAATTCATGCGTTGAATGCCATTCCTGATAAATCCTTCAAAGAAAAATTGGCTTCATTTTTGATAAAATCGGCAATGAAAAGCAAATTGATGTTAGGTGCTGGTAATTAATAACAACATGGAATCTATTTATTATTCCCCAAGAGGATACTGGAAGGGTAACTCTGCAATCAGTAAACTCGCTAGCGCCGCAAAAGTGAAAAAAACCACTGCGACTCATTGGTTATCCAAACAGGCACTATGGCAAATTTATCTACCACCGCCTAAACAAATTCAATTCTCGCATTTTGATGTAACCGGACCCAATGAAGTTCATCAGGCTGATATATTATTTCTGCCACATGATCGTGGTTACAAATATGCGTTAACTGTAGTTGATATTGCAAGTCGATACAAAGAAGCAGAACCGTTAAAAACAAAATCAGCCACTGAAGTGGCTTCTGCATTTGAAAGAATTTATCGAAGGAGTCCTCTGCACTGGCCAAATCTGTTACAAGTTGATCCGGGCAAGGAATTTCAGGGTGCAGTGTTATCTACGATGAAATATCACAATGTCGCTATCAGACGAGGGCATACTGCACTACATCGTGATCAGGCCATTGTAGAACGATTTAATCGGATTCTTGCTGAACGGTTATTTGGATATCAATATGCAAAAGAATTCATCCAAGAAAAAAGATCCCGTGAATGGGTTAAGAGATTACCAGGTGTAGTTACCGCACTGAATAACGAGATTACTAGAACCATCAACATGAAACCTATCAACGCGATTAAAAAGAAGTCGATACCTGAAAAACCACAAAAGGATTTTAGCGTTTCCCAACCAATTCTTGGTAGTAATGTCATTGTGAGGTACTTATATGAACCAGGAGAGCTTGAAGGGGGTAGAAAAAGGGCTACTGATCCTATTTGGAGCGTCACTACGCATAAGATATCTAGTATAACACGATCTACGGGTAGACCTCCAATCTATAAACTGGATTCAACTGCCCCTCAACGGGGTTTTACTAGACAACAATTACAAGTGATACCCGAGGATACTCAATTGCCACCCCATGGTCTTAACTAGCACCCTTGCGTCTATTGCACTCAAGACAAGTCAACATCACATTATTTCTGACATGACCGAGATTGTTATTTTTTATGTCTACGGTGAATTGGCGAGGATCCTTATCCGAATACTGCCAACGCATTAAACAATTGCAACTCGCGCAGTGATTATTCTGTTGTTTCTTCAAAGTGATTATTAGTTCAGCATCAATATCAAATTCTCGTTGTTTTTTTTGTCTTGTTGTTTGTAACCGGAGAGTTTTTTTTATCAATAATATCATCTATTGTGGTGTCATTATCATCGCCAATGATTTCATCATCGCCTGACTCTGTCAGGACAATTCTTCGAAGTTGATTTATTTTTCGTACTCTGGATACTGAAAGATAGACTAAATTCGACCATTCTATGCAATTATCTACCATCCAAACAATTGTATCCGATATAGTCAATCCCTGTGAAGAATGTATCGTCGCTGCGTATCCTAGCGTCCACGGGGATTTATTAGCACGCAATGCATCTTCAACGACATTGATATCAACCAGCACAATATCATTTAATACGAGAATTTGTTTTTCACTCTGTCCTGGAATATCAACTTCGATGTTCTGTTTTCGTGTATCCGATGGCCTATAACAGAGGGGCACTGGAAGCGTTGCAAATTTTTGTTTATGCAATTCAAATAATTTCATCTGAAGTGTGTCTCTGACTATTTTTCTACTTGCAATGATCAAATCGTTTGGTCTCCACATTTCCCAAAACTCATTCATGGGAGTTTCCGAAATTATTTCACGGGTTATTTCACACTGGATTCTATCCGGTTGTAATCTAATTAGTTTCTTCAATTCTTTTAATTCATTATCAAGTGATCTATGATCGGTATCAATTTCTTCATAATAGTCTACAAAACCCTTTAGCCATTCATGGGGAGATGCACCGACAAATGGTGGTGGTTGCCCGTGATCACCGCACATGACGACTTTTGTATTCTTCAATAACAACCACTCAAGAAATATTTTTAAGACATCTTCTGACACTGTGTCTATTTCATCCCACATGATGAATTCAGGAATAAATTTCTCTCCCATGCGCTCAGGAGTCCATTTATCTCCCTTCCATCTAAAGAAACTATGATAAGTGTAGGCATTTACCCCTCTCTGTATCATTTCTCTTGCAAGTCTGTGAGTCGGTGTTAGTACAATCATGTTTGGATTGGAAACGCTAGCGTTTCTATGGAATAACTCAATTACCCGGGTTGTTTTTCCTGACCCGCCACAACCGTTTAAATAAACTGTTTTATATCTACAGATTGGATCAGAAATCGGTGGTGCACTAGAAAATTCTGAACACTGATTGCTTTCTAAGTAATTATTTTCAATGGTAACATCTGCTGATTGAATATAATCATGAATCATTTCTTTCTTAATTCTCCATGATCCCCATTTCTCGTTGCCAGTAGCCTTAAAATCAGCCATTTTGCTATTTATGTAAAATGAATCAGTAGCAACTCTAACTGCGGTGGTAGGAAATCTATTGATCATTGAAAACAGATTGATAGAAGCATAACCGAGCATAGAAGCTCTTAAGTGTGTGTACTGCGGATGGTATCCATCATTGTAGGTAACAATTGTACCCAATTTGGTTCCATCGGACAGAAATGCGTCCTTACGATTGACATATAGGCCCTTATTCGTTAAATCCGTGATTACAAAATCGTATTCAGCATTGTCTATAATCAATCGTGAAGAATATTTCGTATTATCATCTTTGCCACCTTGGGTAAATTTACCGATTATTCCTCGTCCAAGATTTTTTGCTTCATTGTTTCTGATTTCAAATAACTGTTGGGACCAATCCATGATTTGTTGTTCATTAAAATCAGGAAACAGTTATCGCTCTTCGCTAATTATTTTTTCTAGATCAGGTTGGGGTAACCAGACTGATTTCTGTGCTCGATAGGATATAATTGCTTCACTGACAATTAATGATTTTAACATCTTACAATCAAGCATATACCGTAATAACACTATTGGCATCCAGTGTTTTTCAGACATGTGTTTACCAATCCAAAGATAACTACACGGATGAAGTCCTGTAGCCATTTCAAATGATACTACACAAGCGAATCCGGTTAAATCAAAATCAGGAAGTGGTCCATTAATAGCAACACGGGTCATTTCGTGTGTGGGGTGTCCAAATCGTTTGAAATATTTCTCACACTCTCCATACCCAAGAAAACTTCCTGGATAACACGCAATCATATCAACTGAAATAACGGTATCAGCGGTGTATTTTGTGTTCCATAATCCGCCGTGGCTGTATTCAAGACAGGACAATTTGACATCTGATAAGAACTCACTTCGTGTTGGTTTCCACGCGTTTTTCTTTCTAGCAAAATGTGCTGCAATGGATGGTACTGTGAAACAGTTTGCTAATAATTGATCGTTGTCTTCTCCGTCCCCAGAAAACTCACTAGCTAGTTGTTTCATTTGATTCTGCAGCTCTTCAGTACGGTATAATTCTCCGTTAGGCCTTACAAACTGATCAAATTTGCTTTCTTCGTCTGAATTACTATGAAATAGCCACACTGACACAGGATCGTTTTTACTCAAATGGTAAATAGCATCAAATAATTTTTGCTCTGAAAAAAACTCTTCGGTTTGGGATAGATATCTTACGGTTCTATCCCGTGGGAATATTGTTACTGCAGATGACCACGCGTGTGCGTTATGATCAATAATTTCAATGGGGGTTCCCTGTGATTTATATTTCGATTCGTATAATACTTCTCCGGTGATTGTCCTTACCGATATTGGAAATCTTAATGATTTTTCTAATTTAGTTATATCCTGAATTGTTGCTCCATGCTCTTTTACCGTGAACTCCCACTCGGTTATTTTTTTTCGTCTTAGATCAGTTAGTTTATTTCCCCGGGACGCATTTGTGAAGTGTTCTATTATTCGTTCTGCTACACAATTGAGGCCTGTCGAATATTTCATGGGTGCTAGTTTTGAAATATCAGGTTTTTCATTGAGCGGATAGATCCCGTAAACAACTGCTGTGACAGGATAAGATCTTTCGTAGTAGGGTTTATCAATTCCAGTCAAAATTCCTGGTTTGGAATCCTGATTTACGGTGACAGTTTTTTTGCCCCTGAGAATGGGTTCAAATTTATCCCTAATAATCCATTTGCCATCCTCACGGATAATGAATTTGATTCGGAAAAAATGACTTTTTTCCCCAACACGTGAAATGATCACTGCTGCTTTTTCATCATTCATGGTAGCATCAACAACACCATCAATTCGAAATGTTGACCAACAATAAGATGCTCCATCACGCTTGAATTCATTAAAACAGTCTCTGATGGGTTTATCAAGAATTTTATTCTTGGGTGTATTAGAAACTATATCAAGATTGAATTGAGCATCCTTCCATGGTGATCTCATGTTTCCGTCTTTTGGACGTTTTTTACGTTTTTTGGGTCTATCGCGATTAAATCTAGGATTGATTTTCAATAATCTCTTAAACTCTTTCATGTTTCCGTCTTTTGGACGTTTGTTACGTTTTTTGGGTCTATCGCGATTAAATCTAGGATTGATTTTTAATAATCTCTTAAACTCTTTCATGTTTCCGTCTCTTGGACGTTTGTTACGTTTGTTTCCGTCTATTGGACGTTTTTTTGGTCTATCGAGATTAAATCTAGGGTTAATTTTTAATAATCTCTTAAACTCTTTCATGTTTCCGTCTCTTGGACGTTTGTTACGTTTTTTGGGTCTATCGCGATTAAATCTAGGATTGATTTTCAATAATCTCTTGAACTCTCTATCGGTATTGAATTTAGCATTTTTTGAAGTCAATCTCTTGAACTCCTTCATGCTATATATAAAACAAGCATTTAAATGAAAGATTTATGTATAATGAACCAATGCAAATGGCTCATGATGGGAAATGTAACCCCGTGTAACAAATCATGCAGAAAAAATGAATACTGTAGGTATCATATGCAAAGTTTTCGACGTGGAAGTCTTGGTCCGTTACCCTGTATTCGATGTGGGGTTGGGGTCAAGGGAAGATCACAATTGTGTATTGATTGTGGTGGTAAGCGATATAGGGAATTGAAGCGTTATTATGATAAAAGAATAAAAAATGGACAATCCATCAGAAATTATGACCCTGAAAAAGTCTTTGACCCTGATAACGTCACTGACAAAATCATAAGAACCCCGCAAGACTACATCGAAAGATTTTCCAGTGATGTAATTATTGAACCAAACACTGAATTAGACAAACAATAGAATAGTATATATGAACCAAGAATTCAGACAGCATCCAGTGATTACAAATTATGAAGCATCCAGTGATGGTACTGTCAGAAACCGTAGACTAAAGAAACCGGTCGGTTTTGTGAGTAATCAAGGGTATTTGAGGTTTACTGTTGGCGGAAGAAAAGAAAAGAAAACTTATCTCAATCATCGTTTCGCATTTGAATGTTTTTATGGATTGATCGAGGATGATTCTGTCATTGATCACAAGGATTCTAATCCAAGGAACAATTCTTTATCAAATCTGCAAGCTATCACACAAAGTGAGAATTTGAAAAAGGGGAAGACTGGCACTTGTTCAAATAAAGCGAGACCAGTAAAATCTTTGAATGAAGAAATGATTTTTCAATCAATGAATGAAGCCGGTAAGTATTTCAATATTTGTCGATCTTCAGTACGAAGAGTTGCAGAGGGGATAACCAAAACGGCTATTTCAAAAAAGAGTGGACAAAAAGTTCAATTTAGTTATGTCTAATGAGTCATAATTTCCAATTAGAGATATGTCATTCTTATAGAATAATGAATTCTGAAAACATGAATAGCATCATAGTTGAAATAGCAAAATTGAAAAATCAGGATATGAAACTATCAGATGGGTTAAATCCTGATCAAATTGTGTCTGATTTTCAGGATATAGAATACGGGGTTAACAACAATAAATATATGTTACCCAAGAAATATGCACTCATCAAAAGAATTCAGAATTCTATTAAAGACTCTCTTTCATTTTCCAGTGACATCAGTGTGTTTGTCCCGTTGTATACTATCGTAGAGGGGATACGAAAAGAATTAGGTAACGAATACGAATTGAAAAAAGAAGTCAACTCTAAAATTGGAAATCTACGGGCGTTAATTCAAGAAAATTGATCACCCGACCATTGATTGCCCGACCATCATCATTTTTTGATTGCCCGATCATTTATCATTTTTTTTAGCCGACCCTCAACGGGAATGTCAAAAATAGAATGAGGAAACTGTCAGTATTATTTATTTTATATACAATTATGACACTTTCCTCATCAGTGATAGAGCTGTCAAAACAATCAAATAACACTTCCATGACCGTATCAAAAATCATCCGACATGTCAAAAAAGTGGAGAAAGTGTGATATTAATTATTTTTATATGAATTTCCACACTTTCTCCATCACTGATAGAAGCTGTTATAGGATGAAATAACACTTCCATGACTGTGTTAAAAATCATCCGACATGTCAAGTGTTTTGCAATTGAAAAATGGTTTGCGATTTCAAATAATGGTCAATGAAGCATTAACAACCCGATTGGCTCGTGAACGACTGGATGCAATTAAGAGATTTGTACCAATTCGTGACTCTGTACGGAATAAACTGCAACAACGACAGAGTTTACAAACTGATTTTGCTTTGGGGTCTGAAGAGTTGTTTAAACCAGTAACCACAGCAACGAAAGGGGTAGAGCGTGCTTTACTGGGAGATGGTCCCGAGACGGGAAAATCTGTTATTGGTGAACTCGGAAAAGTAGCAGCGAAAACTGAACAAACAAAACAAATGGAATCAAAGAGAACAGTAGATGATTTACGCGTGAGATTTAACGAGGAAGGGTTAGCAGAAATTGATAAGACTGACCCAACAAAAATTCCTGAGCTTGTTGTTACGTCTTATGAAAACAGAAAAAAATGGTTGAAACCAGAACATCATAAGTTTGTTAAGAATTTCACTCATTGGGCTGATATATTTTATAAAATCAAAACTAAAAAAAGTCAAATTAAGACAGATAGTGCATCATACATCGAATATATCGATGCGGTGGATATAATGCATAATCAATACGAAGTGTTTAAACAACAACAAAAAACGCCAAGATTGCAAAGAAAGCGACAGCAGCCTGCAAAGAAAATATCTTTCTCTCCTAAAAAACAACAACTACCACCTGATGATGATGATGATGATGATTATTTACAAGAAACGAATTTAGAAAAACTAGATGAAGCAGCTGGTTATAGCGGAAGTGGATTAGGGACATGTCCTGATAGTGTTATCAATGATATATCACGATTAGATGTTCTTGTAGGAGGATTCCGAGCTGGAAATAATTCACCGGAAATAATTAATGAAGCAGCTGATATCTGTAGACGGTTATTTGCCGGCGGTATCATGGATATCAAAACATATCGAGATTTCATTGACGAGTTAGCAAATGGGTATCATAGTGATTAAATAACAATTGAAAACACTATTGTTTTTATAATAATGATCGTACACTACAATCATGATAAACCAACCCTCGTCTATGTAGTTAATTCACGGTTTCCAGTTTATAAAGCATACTATGGAGATGGCCTCGGCAATACCATTTTAGGATTCTTTTCAAGAATGGCCCCAAAAGTGATGCCGTTAGCTAAACAATTATCAATGAAAGCCATTGATGTTATTCGTGATAAGGGTATTAGTACTGTTGGAGATCTTGCCGGGAAAGCGTTTTCAACTGCGAAGGATAAAATAACATCATTAGTGAGGCGAAAAAAGAAACCGTTACCGTCTACAGAAGAAATGCCTGCAAGTGTTAGTAAAATTATAAATAACGCAGTAGATGAAAAACTAGCGTCGATGGTAAATCAAGGGGACCAAAGCAATATTGCAAACATGATAGCGGGAAGTGGCTTTAAAAAACCACGTCGATGAAATCCTATGGATTTTCACGCTAGCGTTTTTCACGATGAAAATGGAAAATCGTTTACGATTTTACGATTTAGACTCTGATAAATAGAATAAAATGTTCAAAAGGTCATCTGATCCAGCATTTGATATAGATGCCCCAGTCCCCAAGAATGATTCTGTACGCGATTATCAATATTACGCCTATCATGCCATAAACTCAAATAGTCGAGCAAGAATTGATCTTCAAGTCCATGATACCAGTAAATACTTTTTACCCTGTGAAGCATTTATTGAAGTAGAAGGAGAAATTGTAACAGCTGCTGATACTCCTACTGTACCAGCACCGTATCCAGCTGGTACTCAAGTCGGTTTTGTCAATAATGGTATTATGGCGCTATTTGAGAGTGCTAGATATCTCATTGATGGAAAAGAAATTGAGTCCATAGATCGTGATGTTGATGTGGCTACAACAATAATCGGGTTAGCGAGATATTCCGATGATTATACAAGATCAGCAGGACCCTCTATGATGTTTGCAAAAGATGGTAAGAATACCGCTGGAGGAAATTCATTTGTTGTAAGACGACCAAAAAAACGTGATAATAGTGATGCTGATGTCGAGAATATGATTATAAACAACGATGCTAATTTCAATCTAGGAGCTGCAACACGAAACGCAATGTTGCAAGGAGAGCGTAAATCATTTTCATGCGCGATTCCACTGCATCACATATTTGGATTCTGTAGAAACGTCAGAAAGGTTATCTACGGGGCGAAGCATACAGTATCGCTTGTACGAAAAAGTGATGATAATGATGCAATTTGGAGGATTCCAGCAGATGCTGCAGCCCCCAATGCTGATGCCGGTAGAGTCGATTTAACAAAAATATCATTGTGGATGCCAGTGTTGACTCCAGCAATCACCGCAGAAGAACGATTACTATCATTTATGGATCAAGGAGGAAAGTCGTTGTTGAGTTGGCTAACCGTGAGTACAGATGTGAAGCAATCAAATATCAACGGGTTATTCACTTGGAACCTAGCATCAAAACAAGGCGTTTCTGCGCCACGTCATATATTCGTAGCGTTACAGGATAACACACGAGTTAGTAATCAACAACAAAGTCATATGATATTTGATCAATTAGGTGTGAAAGACGTCTCACTGAGAATAAACGGCCAGCAGGAACCATCCGAGGATATACAACTTAATTACACAGAAAATCATATTGCACGAGTTTATCATCGTCTGTTGTCATTTATGGCACGCGATCAAAATGTGGATACTGGTTTGCAAATATCACAATATGATTTTAAAAATCTGTATCCGATCTATTACTTCTCACTGGAACATCTCGATTGGACAAGACAGTCAGTTGTTGATATACACTTTAGAGCTAATGTGACTCGTGGTGCTATTGCTGATTATAGAGCAGTTGCTGTCATTCTCAGTGATAAATCAATGCTACTCGAAGGTGTTGGTGGAAGAATGAGAGTGGTAGATGCCCCAGTAGAAAATCTTTGAAAGATTTTTCTCGATTTTTCATTGAATTAGAATCAATCTATTATGTATAATGTCATATAGTGTTATTAGTGTTGCGTTAACTCCTGGTCAAATCAAAAAATTGCAATCAGAATCGGCTAAAAAATGTGGAACCACAATCACGTTGAAACCTAATCAAATGACTGGTGGTGCAAATAAATTATCACTGACAACTAGTCAAATAAAACATTTCAATGATGCACTTGCAGCCAAAAAAGGGGTTCAGATTACTCTCTCTGCGGCTGCTATCAAAAATATGATTAAAACAGGCGGTATATTTCCGTTGTTAGCTGCGATTCCAGCATTGATTGCAGCAGCAGCCCCAGCAGTGGCTAAAGCAGCGGCGTTAGGAGCCGTTGGTACTGCAGCAGGAATGGCACTTAAGAAGGCAACTGGGAAGGGATATAAAAAAAAGGGACGATCCGTTCACGGATTGGGTCTAAGACTACCAGGAACCCCGTATTCGTGGTACAGCGGAAAGGGTCTAAGACTACCAGGAACCCCGTATTCATGGTACAGCGGGAGATCCGTTCACGGATCAGGCCTGAGACTACCAGGAACGGTTTATTAATTGAGGAACCTATGGTTCCCAAATCTTCGATGGTTCCCATGTCCAATTTTGATTTAATGGATGCGGCTAAAAAACTAGTGATTAAAAATTTCAGAGGTGTTTTTATGAAAGATCAATTACCACATCAACCAAACAAAACTGAAACAGGTATTATTAATCTCGATAACAGCACCGGACCTGGAACTCACTGGGTTGCATACGCTATTGATCCACGTGGGATTGTCTATTTTGATTCATATGGATTAGCCCCACCAAAAGAGTTTATGCGTTACATAAAACAATTTCCAATGAAGACTTGGTATTCTACGCTACCAACACAACAAATCAATGACCCACCAATATGTGGCAGCGAAGCATTAAATGTCCTTGATGCTATTTCTAACTCCTTGGGTAACCAAAGGGGAAAACCATCTCATATTGTCGTAAATGACTACACCAGCAATCGCTTTTTAGAGAGAGAAAGAGTTTTACAATAACATGATTGATATTTGGGGGAGATCTTTGAAACCCAAACCCGATGACACTGCAACTCCTGATTCTATCAAGGATATAAAAAAAAAATTAAAGATGAAATCGCTGAGACGTTGAATTTAGTAAATGTTGACCCGAACGAAATAGTTGTATTTCAGGACAAACAGGGTAAATTGAAATCTAGTAATATTTCTCTGGATGATATTTTGGTTAAACAACAAAACGCAATCGAGAACACCGTTGCGTTATTTTCCGATCAGGGTAAATTGAAAACCAGTAATATTTCTCTGGATGATATTTTAGTTAAACAACAAAACGCAATCGAAAATACTATCGCGCTATTTTCCGATCAGGGTAAACTCAAACCGGGTGTACTCGTTTCGACGATTACAGATCGATTAAAAACTCTCAACGATGAATTAAAAAATTATGTGTTTGTACTAACAACACTTGAATCTATAATTGAAGAAAACGGAAAACAGTTTTCAGTTTTTCGTAAAAATATCATTGATAAATTTATTGGAACCCCGTTAGATAAAATTGAAATAAAACTCCCTGATATTAAAAAATCCATCGATGAGACGAAAAACTTCATCGAAGCCGTCAAAGGTGATTTTTCGAGGATGATAACAATCATTGAAAAAACAAACATTCCTCATGAGAAAACCAACAACGTGGTATATACAATCCAACACGGATCATTTGCGTGGACACCTTCAAACAACAAATTAGATATCACTGCAACCGTTAAAGGTATTTATCGATTAACACTAGTGACACCATTGACTCAATTTAATATTTCATCGTCCAGTTCATCTGGGGTCAATAATACGATTTCAACGATCATCGACAAGAATACAACTGAA
This sequence comes from Unio delphinus, assembly GCA_029339505.1. NCBI lineage: Eukaryota > Metazoa > Mollusca > Bivalvia > Unionida > Unionidae > Unio > Unio delphinus. Next base: position 12,207 of record JAQISU010000713.1, on the reverse strand, counting down.
AAGTTCACAATCACATCTACTGATAAAAATTTGATTAAGGTTTCAGCAACCTGGTATGTGGAATTCGTAGCGGATTTAAGTAAATAAATTGAAAGGATTTCACAATTGAAAACGCTAGCGTTGTTAAAATAAAAAATGATTTCATCATCGCAATATCGCTATGATCAGGTCAGAGAATATCAAACTAGACTCAAAACCCTGTCTGAGGAGTATGCAATGAAAATTAAAAAATATCGCAGGAGAATTACCGCAATTGATGTTACTGTGTATTCAGTGAGTGGTGTAATCACCGGAGCCGGTATTATACTGTCTTCAGTGACAATGATGGCCCCGATAGCTGTTCCAATTTGCATTTCTGCGGCAACAACAATCGCTGGAATAATTTCAATAATCACAAAAAAAATATCATCATGCAGCCAACGGAAACTACAAGACTACATAATTCAATTTCATGTTGTGTCCACTGCATACTCGCAATTATCCTCATTGATATCGTCATCGCTCGATGATACAATTATATCAGAGAGTGAGTTTTCAGCGACGGTAGATATATATGATTCTGCGATGTCAAAATTAGAAATACAAAAACATGAGTATAATAACAATGACAACACAGATGGAATTACTTCAACAAATAGTGGAGAACACAAACCCAGTACAAACAAGCATGATCTCAATAACCTCAACGAATCCAGAATTCAGTGTGAATTTCCCCTCTCCGGTCCCAGTGAAGGAGATAGCGCTAGCAAAATTACGAGTGTATCACAGTTGGCCAAATATTAGGTCAAAATCATTTGGTGGTCAACAACCGAATAATTCCCTGGTATTTGCAAATAAGAATAAACCCGACGGTACCCCAGACTGGAATGTTGTTTCCATACCAACCGGATCATATCAAATTGAACAAATCAATGATGAATTCGCGCGTAGAATAAATCGATTACTGGAAAAGAATCAAAAATAGCTATAACAGTTCATGTGCCGACACTATCATCTGCCATTGAAATAAGCACAGAAGGATACGTCGTAGATATCTATCAGAGTTCTATTAGAACCGTACTAGGATGGCCTGAATTACCACCTGGTGGAAAAACCGTTAAATTACCAGAACCACAAAAAACCGATTATATCACAGACAGGATAAAATCTGATAATCCAATAAAAAGCTATAGATATTATGATAAGTCGTATTTTTTCATTAGAGTAGAATATGATGAAAAAATAAAACTTATTCATCATCTTGCTAACCGGGATAAAATCACTGAAAATTTCACAGCTTTCAATAACGATATTTCGTTGTTGTTTATATCCCTTAGATCAGGCACTCTCACCCGAGATGAATTTATCAGTGTCGTAGAAACATGTAACAAAATCATCAATGACATGGAAACATTTCATTCACAAATTATTCAAGAGGTATTAGGTGACAGTAGTCCTAAAACAAGAGATTTATTTGCAATAGACTATAAGATCCGCATAAGAGATATTCCAACATTCAAACTACCAGGATATAATCTCTTAGAACTACAAAAATCTCTCGATGATGCCATCGATGAAGGTTTCAAAAAAATCCATGATACGTGGAAAAAAACACCATCACAACCACAAACAACTATCCTGACCCATAATAATGACCCAGACGGTGGTGGCAGGCATATTGCTCCGTTCAATGTGAATATTTCAACGGTGATTGCGCTCAATTTAGTATGTGATGTGATCGAAGGAAGCTATCAAATAAATTTAGAACGATCAAATCAAGCTCAGCAGGGATATATTTTGTATTCATTTGCACCAACAGCTCCTCCAGGGTTTTTAATAATTGAGTCCCCGGTGAATCCAGTCTATATGCGATGTCATAATAATTCATTAACCAGAATTAATTTCAAACTCACTGACCAGTCTAATAATCTGATTGATTTACAAGAGGAGGTTTTACAAATTAGTCTGTTTGTAAAATCGTAGTGATTTTCGTCGTAGTGATTTACATGTCCCCCAGACAAGGTCTGGAACACGATATCGTATCGGACTGGATCAAATATTTGGTTAACCCATAGCAGCAGAAGGGGTGAGTGACAACGATGTTGTAGTCCCTTTTCCCAAAAAAATCGATGGAGGATTTCATTAATTTCATTGATTTTTTCATATTTTTTTTTTGGACCTAATCCATGAAACGATATCAGATTCACACACACATTTGGGCCCTGATGTCACTGGTTTCATTGTTTTTAAGCGTGATTTCAGTGAAAACTTGTCTAAAAATGTTGTCTGATTCGCCCCTTCTGCTGCTTCATCATATTGCAAGAATGCCTATTTCTGCTAATGAATATCATCAGATTGCAAGAATGCCTATTTCTGCTAATGAATATCACAGATTGCAATAATGCCTATTTCTGCTAATGAATATCACAGATTGCAATAATGCCTATTTCTGCTAATGGATATCATCAGATCGCAAGAATGCCTATCTCTATTAATGGATATCATCATATTGCAAGAATGCCTATTTCTGCTAATGAATATCATCAGATTGCAAGAATTCCTATTTCTGCTAATGAATATCATCAGATTGCAAGAATTCCTATTTCTGCTAATGAATATCATCAGATTGCAAGAATGCCTATTTCTGCTAATGAATATCATCAGATTGCAAGAATTCCTATTTCTGCTAATGAATATAATCAGATTGCAAGAATGCCTATTTCTGCTAATGAATATCATCATAATGCACATATACCTACTTTTTCAAATGAATATCACTGGATCTGATCTCTTCTACTCATTTACTAGTAAACCCTCTATAAATGATAAATCTGTTTTGATGATAATGCACTCTCTTAAAAGCCATTGTTAGAAAGTGCATTTAGTCAGTCTTTAATACCAACTAATTCTGGGGTAAGGGTCATTATGGAAACCTTACTGTATGACAGGAACACTGATAAAGTGAAAGTAAGGTCCCAATCTCTAACTTAATTTGTTAGTGGATTGTAATTATGAATATGATGGAAATAACTAGGACTTCATTAAAATCACCCTACCAATTATGAGTACAATTTTCAGCCAAAATTAAATAATTGGAAGCTGAGAACGCTAAAACGATCTGGCCATGAAACACTTTTAATCATAAGTTGGAACTTCCAATATATTGAATAATCCATATTTGAGGATTCCAATCTGTAGTTTCCAATGATTATACTATCAGCTGAATTCCACAAATCTTTGAACATTACAAATGGGATATCTAAACAAGAAATCTAAAAAGTTATATCTGACTTGCTCCACAGCCTGATACAGATAATGGCCTTGACCTAAGGTTTAGACATGGATTTAAAAAAGGCAGTGCTAACGTATTCGACAGTTTAGGCTTGATCGCCATATCGCCATGGGAATGTGACTTAAAATCCAAACTTAATGCAAGCTTTTCAAATGACCTTTACCTTGTCTGAAGGTCAGAGATGAAGTGCATGGATACAACGGTCAATGCTTACTGATCTACAATTCAAGTATAAGTGCTACACCATCTAAGGGTCTAGGACTTGTGACCATACAAAAAAGTTTTACCAATGTTCAAGTATAAGTGCTATCCCATCTTAGGGTCTAGGACTTGTAACCATACAAAAAAGCTTTTACCAATGCCTTTATCTATTGTTGACACAAAAATCAGCAATACCCAAGTCTCCCTTATTCTAAAAATAGTTAGATAATAAAACCAAAATACCAATTTCGTAAATAAATGCAGGTATGTACTTGTACATGTTGGCATTGGAAACTCCTGATCAATATTGTAATCCCTGAATGACACAGTTTGTACCTAACCAATCATCTGCGATTTACTGGGACTGCATGCAAAGCAATGCAAGAAATGTGCAGACAGCTTATGCTGGTTGTTTTAAGACGAAATACGAAAAATATGTAAATATGTGCATGTGTCTTTCCTTTATTAAAACTTATGAACAGACCATTTCATGTAGTTTCTTTGTAACAGACATTTATAGTTTTAGTTAAAATTGGTCAAAAGTAAAAGAGCTTCAGAACTTTGAAATTTGTTTAGACATGACACCTTTCTCCACACAAAGGGGTACCATTATGGTGGTCCAGTGGTTAGAGCATCAGCCGAGTCAGACCAAAGACTTATAAAAATGGGACTAACTAGCTGCCTTGCTAGGCACTCAACAAAAGGAGGTTCAAGTGTTGGGACTGGTCTGCATGGTGTCAGAATATTGTGAATGGGTGGGACATCATACTACTTGTCATGATATCAGGTAATACAACATAAAATATTTGAAAAGGATTGGATATTTAAAATTTGCTTTTGAATTTTTAAGTTAAATGGTCTGCATTATTGACAGTTTCAACAATTCACTGCATGTAAGAACCACCTAAGTGCATTTGCTTAGGTAACTTCAATGCAAGAATTAGAGTGAACACTATATTATGCAAAGGGCAAGACAGTTTCCAAAACCTGCATGTACAAGTCCCTGACAAAAGTCTCAATTCAAATATGGAAAGCAACCGTATCAAAGTTCTTTTTTAAAAAAATAAAGGCAGCAGAACATAATGCCAGATGCAAATCAAACTGGAGATTGATTCAATTTACTCCAGTTGATATCAAGTTTTGATTTTTCTCCCATAATTTTTTACATGTCTCCTCTTCCATATAAGATGTTAAGATATTTTGCCGAGAAGTTTAGAGAAAAAATACAACTCAAGTGAGATGACTTACATAGGCATAACCCTCCCGATCCCAGATGGCACCATTGGAGAACTACAGATGGAAAAGAAAAACATGAATCATCCATAGCAAGACAGACGTAAATATATGTATATATACCCTACCTACAGCAGACTGGTCAGCCATTCTTTGACATGTCTAATACAAGATTCATCCATATAAAGACAGATATATGTACCCTACCTACAGCAGACTGGTCAGCCATTCTTTGACATGTCTAATACAAGAATCATCCATATAAAGACAGATATATGTACCCTACCTACAGCAGACTGGTCAGCCATTCTTTGACATTTCTAATACAAGAATCATCCATATAAAGACAGATATTTGACAGGCTTAATTCATGAATCTTGCAGATGAAAACAATACTGAAAGCAAAGTTTTAATAATATAGTTTAAGTGTTTGAGGTCACATAGCTATAATTCTACATGGCAGGTCAACCCAGTAAAAATGCGAACACAACAGTGATATAAAAAAATGAAGTTTATTTCAAACAGAGATAAAAACTTTGCATATCATGTTCAATAATCTCTTTTGTCAAACCAAATTATACAATAAAATTCCTAAAAACTTTTATGGTAAACTTAACTCTGAGAGAAGAGTAAAATTCTTTTTAGCTGGATTTTTTTTGTTGTCAGTGACTACCACAGACTTAGCCTTATTTTGTTGTCAGTGACTTACTACAGATTTTTGCCTTTCTTTGTCAGAGACTTACTACAGTCTTAGTCAGCCTTATTTCTTTTTCAGACATTTACTACAGACTTAGTCAGCCTTATTTCTTTTTCAGACACTTACTACAGACTTAGTCAGCCTTATTTCTGTGTCAGACACTTACTACAGACTTAGTCAGCCTTATTTCTTTGACATAGACTTACTACAAACTTAGTCAGTCTTATTTCTTGGTCAGCGACTTACTACAGACTTAGCCTTATTTCTTTGTCAGTGACTTACTATAAACTTAGCCTTATTTATATGTCAGAGACTTACTACAGACTTAGCCTTATTTCTTTGTCAGAGACTTTCTACAGACTTAGCCTTTTTTCTTTGTCAGTGACTTACTATAGACTTAGCCTTATTTATATGCCAGAGACTTACTACCGACTTAGCCTTATTTCTTGGTCAGAGACTTACTACTGATGTTCTGGTTTCTTAATTTACCTCACAGTAAGCTAGCAACTGACAAAGCAACTGACTAAAAGTTAAACAATAGAGATTTATTAAGACTTGTTTTTTTGTCAGTTGACTAAAAGTTAAACAATAGAGATTTATTAAGACTTGTTTTTTTGTCAGTTGACTAAAAGTTAAACAATAGAGATTTATTAAGACTTGTTTTTTTGTCAGTTGACTAAAAGTTAAACAAATGAGATTTATTAAGACTTGTTTTTTTGTCAGTTGACTAAAAGTTAAACAATAGAGATTTATTAAGACTTGTTTTTTTTTCAGTGCTCTGGTTTCTTAGCTCAGACCAATGGATTTTGTGATCTTGCTGAGCCAAGGTCTTGAAAACAAAGACATCCTGGTACGAGTGACTACATCCTAAATTATAAGAAAATAAATGATACCGTAAATGAATTTCTTCAAATGAGTTGTTTCAAGAAATATGAGCCAACGATAACACTGTGACAATTGCTATATACAATGTACAGTACAAATGATGATCTGTCTTGTTCTGTCCAACTTACACTTTCTTCCTGTCAAATATTTACTGAACAATTATTTTGCAAGCATTCCCATAGTTTGCTTTAGTGTTCAAACCTTTAGATGTCTAAACCAGCTGACATAACCTACACAAGGCAACATAGATTAAATCATACAGGTCTATATTACCGACATATAACCTACACAAGGCAACATAGATTAAATCATACAGGTCTATATTACCGATATATAACCTACACAAGGCAACATAGATTAAATCATACAGGTCTATATTACCGAAGGCATTCTTGGCACCCTGTAGCTGTTTATGGGAACGTTTGTCACTTAAATAAATAACCATTCCTAAGCATGAAAGGTCTGGCATGATGTTATCCTGCATTTGTTGGTAAAGTTATTATTTGCATTTATTTGTAAATTTATGTTTTGCATTTCTTGGTAAAATTATTATTTTGCACTTTGTGGTAAAACTGTTATTCAGCATTTGTTGGTGTAAAGTTATTATTTTGCATCGGTTTGTAAAGTTAATATTTTGCATTTGTTGATAAGTGTATGTTTTACATTTATGTTTTGCTTTGTTGGTAAATTTTTGTTTTGCATTTGTTGGTAAATGTATCATTTTGCATTATTGGCAAAGTCACGTTTTCCATTTGTTGGTAAATTTATGTTTTGCAATTGTTGGTTTATTGGTAAATTTATGTTTTCACAAAATTAAAAGTACCAATTTTATTTATAGCCACAAACAAGGGCATTCAAATACATGAGTGACCACTACAAAATGGTAATATGAATTGATAGGATGCAAGTATCACCTTAAGAGTCAATTCTCTTTAAAGACAGACACCCTGTATAAAAACATCTGAGCCATTGACAATTGTGAAAAGGAGGTGAATGGAAAAAATGTCTGCACTTCTGATATTTCATTTGTAATTCACACATAATAATTATGAGGATTTTGTATAACGCCTAATCTTTTGAAGCTCTAAGCACTTTACAAAACCTATAATAATATGACTACAAAAAACAAAAAAAAACCTATGAAATTAGAAAACATAAAAAAAGGCTAAAATTAGTTAAGGTAGGAAACAATATTAGATCTTTATGTTTGTTCTTGCAGGCGAAAAAGGTGAGTTTTATGAGCACTCTTGAGAGGGATCACTGAGTCTTTGTGTCTAATTTCAATGGGCAATTCATTCCACATTGCTGTGCCCTTGTATACAAAAGAATGTTGTCCATATGACATCATTTTCATAGTGGGAAAAATGAGTATACGATTGCCATAAAACCATTAAATTAAAATGACTTAATGGCAAATATCTCTATGTATAACCCACTAACAATGGTGAACAAAAATGATCCATATTTACCGCTGTATAATGTCATGTTAGACAACTCCATACTGTTTAAGATTGTAATGTACATGTAGATATGGTAGCAGGGGCTCAACCCTGATTTGTCTACACATTATATGAATTCCAGACTGGGTCGGAGGTCATACACAGGTTAATACAGTGTTGACAATACCTACTTTAAATGAAAAATGTCATACTTACATCAAATTGCTTTGGCTTTATGGGCCTGGGCCTGGAACTGGAAATTTCACTATATCTGAAATAGAGAAGAACATAAAAGTTAGCTTTGCAATCAGCATTCAGACTATCTTTTGTGGCTGGGATACATGCATCCCATCATGGTCAAATCTGGGGGTACAAGGATGTATTTGGGGGGTACATGCATCCCACGATCAACAAAACTTTGAGTACATGGATGCATTTGGAGGCACTGTGAGTAAAAAAAAAATTTTGGTAAACAATGGAGTAATATGTGTCAAAGGTCATGCAATATGTGTCAACACCCATGTAATATGTACCAATATACAGTGGGACCCCGCTATAACGCGGTAGTCGGGAGCCATTGAACCCGACCGCGTTATAGACCGAACCGTGTTATAAGCAACCTGGTCAGTTTGCTGAAAAAAATTATGCATTTACCCCCCAAAAAATTGCGTACTAAATGCGGGCGGTAAAATACGTGCTTCATCGGCAGCTACCATCTTAAATTGATGCATATTAATTGAGAAATATACATTTAATGAAGACATATGTAATAGTTTACTTTATTTAGAGAACCACGAATTACGTGAATACTGTTTATAAATACATGTCTAATGTATAGCACGAATAGAGTATCAACACCGTGTACTCGCCTACGAACCTCATCATATACATTGAATCCACAATACAAGTGATTCCATCGAAAATATGCACACACACACACAGAGTTTTAAAATATTCAATAATTTTGTCACAGGTCATATTAGTCTGAATTCAGTGGGAAAAATATAGCACACTCACGTAACGAATGACGAAGCATATTTAATTTTAAGTACGTCTCAAGCCGGTAAAAGTTAAAAACCAAATTTGCCTTTTAAGCCGCCATTGGTAGCGTTCGTAAGCGAAAACTTGACCCCAACAAAAAGGAAACTTTCACGGCACAGTTAACGTGTTCCAGTCACGTTGGAAAATACAAAAACCCGTCAGATTCCATCACTTTTATTTAAGTTTAATACTGACTTCCTTTGAATAAAAAGATCTTTGTTTCTATTGAAAGATTGTAGTCGGCTTTCTTTGATAATGGGTGCATGCGTTATTGAATTCACCGCTAAAGGATAGCTTTGGAAACCAAACAAATGTCCATTTCTTATTTTGGAGGCAACATCAAATAATTCTATTGCATGATTGAGACGATTTTTTTTCTCCATTTGCTGAGTACGTTTTCATAACAACCGGTTTTATCTGGCCATCGTTTGGTCAAATGCAGTTACAGTTCCTCCTGCCTACTGAACAGACTACACAATATTTTTTTTATTTTTATTTTTTTACATTTGTGGTAGCGGAGTGATGCTGCCTTGCACTCATGCGTCAGAAATTTAACAAAGGGTCAACGTATGATAGAGACGCGTGTGCTCTGGTCTGATGACAAGGATTACTACAAAAATGTGGGTGTTCTGAAGGATTTAATTCTAAATGGAAAGAAGAGGATTTTTACCTACCATCCACATACAAATATCAGTCTAAGTAAATATATTAATTACTAGCGAGCGGCCGAAGATCCGACAAAGATAGATTACAAGACAATGCTTCGTCCGGTTGATCTTCGCTACCAGAAATTTCAACAACAACAAAAAAGCAGATATCTCAAAACATACAGTACCCATGCTCGATGTCAGCATAAGCAGATTATGGTGTAACAATACACTGTTTAAGATGGTTTTTCAGTATAGACAAAGAAATTGTTTATGTAACAATATATAAATTTTAGTGCATTTTATATCTCGTTTGCGGTTATCTTTTATGGGGCCTCCGAATTTCGCCACTCCAAACCAATGGTTGTATATGCAAGTTTAAACAGCCGATAAAAAAGTCGCCAGATGGTATATTTTGCCGCCAATAAGGAAAATAAATCGCAGTTTACGACATTGCCGAAACCATACGCGATCCTAGAATAAACGTTTGCACTTTATTTTTCGTACTTTCTCCGTGGTTGTGTATTATTGTTTGTGCAATGATTGTATATAGAATTAATTGAAGACAATCACAAAGACAACTTACTGGCATTACTCGTGGATCAGTAACAACTAACATTTCCGATAATGTTAATTTTGGCACAACACTTCACGAACCTGGTGAAATTGTTAAATTTCATAAGCTACGCCACGATCGTATTATATTCGAATTCATACTATAACTCTTCCCCAGAATGATAATAAACCTTTTACAAACTATTTCTCGTACTTAAAAAAAGAAAAATACACATACATGTAATCAAAATTGCTGGGACCACGACACAAGCGTATTAAATTAGAAATCATACGCGATCTCTTCCCATAATGTTAATAAACTTTGAACCCAAAAATCAACTGCGTTATATCCGAATTTGCATTATAGCGAGGTCCCATTGTACCTGTTATAATGTGTCAATATATCATTATATATGTCAACAATCATGCAATGTGTCAATAGTCATTTAATATGTATCAGTAGTCATGTTATAAAGTGTCAATATCATGTAAATGTGAACAATCATGCAATATGTGTCATTAGTCGTGTAATATGTCAACAGTTATGCAATATTGTGTCAACAACCATGTAATAAGTATCAGCTGTCATGCAATATGTATAATACATGACAGTGAATCTAAATATTAACATGAACTTAACATCAAAAGATTTTGTATTTAATTGTTAATACCTAACCTTGACCATGATTTTGATACTATGTCAGATTTTATCATTTATCTTAAACACATTCCTGTTAATGAAGCCAATAACAACTCCTACTACTCTTCACTTGGCATTAGTTTCCAGATTTATTTCAGACATGACCTTCAATGTCAGATCAAATAGAGAATTCCTGATTTTAAGAAGCAAACACTCTTTTCAAATAAATCTCAGTACTACACAATCTGCATATGATAAACATGCATATAAACAGCCTTCACAGAAATGGTATAAATTTGAAGGCCACTCAAAGTGCAGACATGCATATTAACAGCCTTCACTGTATTTGGTATTTCATTTATAGGCCACTCAAAGCCCAGACATAAATATTAACAGCCTTCACAGGATTTGGTATTTAAATTATAGGCCACTTAAAGCCCAGACATAAATATTAACAGCTTTAACAGGATTTGGTATTTAATTATAGGCCACTCAAAGCATATACATGCATATTATCAACGTTCACAGTATTTGGTTTTTAATTTATAGGCCACTCGAAGCCCATACATGCATATTAACAGCCTTCACAGGCTTTGGTATTTAATTTATAGGCCACTCAAAGCCCAGACATGCATATTAACAGCTTCACAGTATAAGGTATTTAATTTATATGCCACTCAAAGCACATACATGCATATTATCAATGTTCACAGTATTTGGTATTTCATTTATAGACCATTCAAAGCCCAGACATGCATATTAACAGCCTTCACAGGATTTGGTATTTAAATTATAGGCCACTCAAAGCCCAGACATAAATATTAACAGCTTTAACAGGATTTGGTATTTAAATTATAGGCCACTCGAAGCATATACATGCATATTATCAACGTTCACAGTATTTAGTATTTAATTTATAGGCCACTCGAAGCCCATACATGCATATTAACAGCCTTCACAGGCTTTGGTATTTAATTTATAGGCCACTCAAAGCCCATACATGCATATTAACAGCTTCACAGTATAAGGTATTTAATTTATATGCCACTCAAAGCACATACATGCATATTATCAATGTTCACAGTATTTGGTATTTAATTTATTGGCCATTCAAAGCCCAGACATGCATATTAACAGCCTTCACAGGACTTGGTATTTAAATTATAGGCCACTCAAAGCCCAGACATAAATATTAACAGCCTTCACAGGATTTGGTATTTAAATTATAGGCCACTCAAAGCATATACATGCATATTATCAATGTTCACAGTATTTGGTTTTTAATTTATAGGCCACTTGAAGCCCATACATGCATATTAACAGCCTTCACAGGCTTTGGCATTTAATTTATAGGCCACGCAAAGCCCAGACATGCATATTAACAGCTTCACAGTATAAGGTATTTAATTTATATGCCACTCAAAGCACATACATGCATATTATCAATGTTCACAGTATTTGGTATTTCATTTATAGGCCATTCAAAGCCCAAACATAAATATTAACAGCCTTCACAGGATTTGGTATTTAAATTATAGGCCACTCAAAGCCCAGACATAAATATTAACAGCTTTAACAGGATTTGGTATTTAAATTAT